>ML208281.1:55040-213583 GCA_004369065.1 Pluteus cervinus | reverse complement strand
CACTCGTCGCAGTCTCTCATTGTTGAAGTCCTCCCAAACGACGGGGACAAAGAAAAGCGCAGGGAATATCAAGACAGCGCTGATAGGGGCAACCCATCGTGGAATAGTATCCACATAGTTAGCAAGGTAACGAAGAGCTGCGTAAACGGCCACAGGGGGTCCAAAGAGTCGAGGCAGGGTGCGAAGGAGGAAGGTTGGGCCTGGCGGAAGAGGCATTGGTGTCGTTGTGAATGTTCCAGCTAAAGGACGACGATGTCCGAGTAGACATCGTAGGCTCGCGTCGCAGTCCAGAGGTGTGGGAGAGGGTTTCCGCGTTTGATGGTTGTAAATATGTATCACGAGTGTCTGAGGCGCCGTGGAGCCAAGGCGCCAGCCTGGCGACATCACGTGACCGCGTCTCAGTGCCGTTAGGACGCGGTCATACGTCGCCACCTAACTAGGGTTACCGCAACCCGGGCCTAGTGGCTGATATTTTCGCAGACCGTTCGCCAAAGTCCCAGGACCACGCACTCGGGTCCCGGGGCACCGTGCTTTCGCGACTTGTTGGTCTGACGAAAAACCAACCTATGGGCGAAAAGAAGGGCAATTGAATCAATTGAGTCAGTACTCAATTTCCGATTGTTGGGAACGAACCTTCAATTAAACTTGTTGGAAGAAGTTGCCTGGTTGCGAACTCTACCCCGGGAGCCCACCCTTGGCTCGCCACCAATCAAGGACCAAATTTTTTTTAAATCAAAAGGGGCTAATGGCTAACTGCTGGTTTGCTTGGATGTCGCTTTTTGAGGGGTAGGTTTTGGGTAGGTTCGGGCTTCATCACGCCTGCCAGGGCATATATCACCGTTGCTGCTGGGGGTCAAATTCGAGTGCTGAAACATGGTCAGCTACAAGCTCGTAACAAGGACATAGGCGGAGGTTTTACCATTAGGACCCCACAAACCTTTCTTTCTGTGTATATAGAATACGCTATCGATTATGCCAGTTCGGTGATGATCAGAATAGATCAAGGATGAACATGAAGTGGAGGACGTACGTACGTGCTACCAGTAGGAACAAAGAGAGCTTTCCACCAGGAGTGCTAGTTGGGAATGTACTCGATTTCATGATCATAGCCCACCGAGAATCGAATGGTGGCACGTCCATGAATGCGCGGCGCGTGCGTCCTGACAAGGTTCAATCCAAAAGAAAAGAAAAAAAAATGAGGATTTTTCGCGTGGAGTTCGTTAGGCGCTGGCCAGCTAGCAATCATTTGTCAAATGCGTGACGCTTGGGATGGAGATATCCTAGCCAACGGTCGAGAAGTTCTTGTAGTAGTAGCTGCTGGTAAAAGACCGCAAGTGATGACACGGCTGATCAATATTGTAGTTGTATTTTGTAATGTATTTGTACCACTGTATTACATTCAATTATGTATAACGTTTCGCGTGTAACGTCCAATCTTGTTCTCGTCGTCCATTGTTTTCTCTCAAGCTATAAATGGGACCTTCTTCACGCCACACATCTATTGCTGACACCGAAGTCAACTCCTCTGGACTAGCGGCCAACATCTATCTAAGTCTCTTTGCTATTCCATCGCTACTTGACATAGTATGCGCGATAGCAGCAGGCCGAAGAACGCTATCCGTGACGAATTAGGTCAATGGTTATTCTCGGAACCTCAGATCGTCCAAAGTGACTCTGTCGTAACCTGGGATGCAGCCAAACGCGGTGCTCCACCTACCATGCGTTCTAGTGCGATTTTGGATACTCAAAAATCCCTTGCTATTTGGTCTGAAGATCCCCACGCAGGTGCCGTACGACGGATCTCAGGTCGGGCAGGAACAGGAAAAACTACAATTGCGCATCGGATGGCGCAATACTGGGCAAGGCAAGGACGTCTTGCTGCCAGTTTTTTCTTTTCCCGGGATGGTGAAGAGCCCTATACCGCCAGCGCGCAATTTCTCCCTGGTGCAATTGCATACCAGCTCTTGTCAACCTACAACATGACCTTCCCAGAAGTTGATAAAGCCACCATCCATTCCAGATCTCCCTCGTTTTCCTGGAGTGACCTTGTTGATGGGCTCTCCTCCATTCGGTTTGGCTTACCACCATCGATCATTGTGATTGATGGCCTTGATGAATGCCACTGTCCGGACGAAGAAACGAAGCTCCTCAAAGATATCCTCACATCTGCACGACAGCTCGGACCTGCCTTAAAATTCCTCATCTCTTGTCGACCAGAATCACATCTCGAAAGTGTATTTGACGAGTTCGCCGAGGAGCTCGGCCCCTCGTACCACATCCAACTCAGCCAATCCTTCCAAAACAATGAAGGCGTTGACACACTGCTTCCAGTTTCGGAGGGTGCCTTAGCGCTCGACCTCTGCCTCGAGCAATATGTCGACCTTCTGCCATTGCCCGCGTCGACCTTGATTCCTATTTCTATGCGCGATCAATCCTCCCTGGATCCCGAGATTACCAATGTACTTTTCAACTACCCTTTCACGCATGAGCGATATACATGTAGAGAGTGGTATGAAAGCGATTCGGCTCATCGAGATGGTGCGACGTGGAGGGCTGTTAAATCTAGCTACCGTGCAGCCGATCAGCTCCTTTCGGATACGCGCCAGGATCTTCAATGCTACCTTGCTGCATGGCCCGACAATCCTAGTGCAGGATCTGTGCGGTGGATCTCGGGATTGCCGGGGACAGGGAAGACAACTTTCGCGCGAATCATGGCAGAACGCTGGGAATGCGAGAATTACCTTGCTGCTTCTTTTTTCTTCTCTAGGTCGAGAGAGGGGATGAATACAACGCTGAGATTCTGTGACACCATTCTAAAGCAGCTCAACCGAGATCCTAGATTCACTCCACTGATACGCGACAAGCTTGCCATTCCCTGGAAGCCTCCTCCATCTGTTTTCTGGCTCAAAATTGCGGATACCCTCCAGGACATTTTGCCCCTTTCCGAGCCAGTTGTCGTCATTGTCGATGGACTTGATGAATGCCATAGCCGCGATGAACAGGTTGAACTCCTTCGAGCTCTCCTTATATCAACGCGTCAATTAGGACCTTCATTCAGATTCCTCATCTGTTCTCGACCAGAACACCATATTGCGCAAGTATTCCAGGAATTCAATCTACCTGATTCCGATTACATTACCCTCGGCGAGTCTACTGGGGATAATGACGACATTCGAACATTCCTTCAAAGATCCCTTGAAAAGGTCTCAGTCGACCGTTGTAGATATGGCACGATTTCCATTACAGATGGATCATGGCCATCATCAGAAATGGTTGAAGAATTAGTGCGTCGCGCCAATGGACAATTCAGCTTTGCAGCTAGTGTAATGGCCTTCGTAGACGATCAAGGCGAGGATCCAGTCAGGATGTTGCATTGGATCTTGGATCGCAAAGTACTGTCGTTTGAGGCCATGGACAAAGTTTATCTTCCAATCCTCGAGAAGGTCGACCAGGAATTCGAGGGTAAATCACCACAGCTTTGCCAATTGATGTGCGACTTGCTCTTGCATGTCAATTCGCAACCCTCCTCATCGCACGACGTTGCAGAATTCTGGTTCACGAACAAGGAAGCGATTGACGACCTCGTAAAGCGGCTTCACCTTGTTCTTATTCAACGCGAAAATGACTTGATTGATTTTCGATACGACTCTTTCCGTGATTTTATTTCCAGCCCTTCTCTTCCCAGTCGGTTCTCGTTGCCAGGAATGAACCCTGTTTCCAAGATATTTTTCTTCTTACGAAATTCGGCTATGATACCTCGCTCAAGTTCAGGCCCCGGGAGGGTGGATGGCTCCCGAGGTTTAGGCCATACCTCGTTGACTGAAGAAGCTCGACGATTGCACGAAAAATACATACACAATCGGTTGACTTTCCCTGATTGTCGATGTTCGTCAAACCTACAGGGGATCACAAGTTTGCCCGCTCTTCGAACATTCAAACAGTGTGTGCGCAATGGCTGCGTCATCAGTACTTCAGTGGTGACCTCCTCAGGTTATGCCGAATGTGAGTCACCCGACCTGGCTCTTGTCATGTACTGAACTAACATTGATCCTCTGAACTTCGCAGGGTGTCCGAATCTACCTCTCAACGAGAATGGAGTGAGTGGGTGAGGACAAAAGAGATGCCCCCGATGAATTGATTCCGGCTCTTGTACTGTACAGTATCGCCAAATTATATATCCTATGGCTCTTGGCTCCGATCTCCACATTCCAGGCTTAAGTACATGCCTTTGTGTAGTGGCGTTCCTGAGTACACCTCGATTTCACCACGCATATCCAGATTCAGACCAGGTGTTGTCCATATGATAGATGGAGGGTATACAGTAATGTGTGCACCGTCTTGTACAGCTACATACCCCGGCATAATAATGTGTTGATAAAACGTCACACGAATCCCAATGAGACTGATCAAGATATACAAAAATGACGCAGATCCCGAAAAATAATACCTCAGCGTTCCGTCGCCTCTGTCATCCGGACGAACATAGCATCCTGGAAGGTCAGAGCATATTAGCATTATCTCTTATCGAAAAGATAGCGAAGAAAGGGCAACAGACCTTAATGAAAAGCGTCAAATGCACGTCAGTCATCAACGTTTCCTTTCCTTGTCGTCCTTCCTTGAGTTTCCACTCCTCCGGTGGTCTCGTGGATTCAGGGCGGGCAGTAAGATCGAGTGATATCGAGGAGAAGGATTGGAGGAGGCGAATTAGGAAGAACGACATTTGATTGTAGGCGAACTAGGTGATGACGCTGCGGTTAGTACCAAAGAATAAATGCGAGCGGATATTTTAATGCTTGCCTGTTGACCAATACAAATGCGGGGCCCTATAACGACGGGAAACATTAGGCGATAATCAAGTACCAATCGAAGGAGGCTGACCGGCATTGAATGGCAAGAAAATATAAGGATTTGGAACGAGATACTTTTGAACTCTTGCATCGATAAATCGGTCAGGATCGAATTCAAGTGCTAAAGTCAAACATTAGCGGTTAGGACGCGCCAAAAATAAACGACATGCCATCAGGACCCCACAAGTCCTTCCGCCTGTGCATATAGGCGACACTGTACATGAGACTGCAGAGTAACAAGCATCAAAATCCCCCCATTATGAATATAAAGTGCAAAACGCACGTGGCGCCAGCAGGAATGAACAAGGGCTTTCCTCCAGGTGTTATAGGTGGAAATGTGGTCTCCTTTACAGCCGATCGAGCATCGAATGGTCTTTTTGATGCGTTAGTACCACTTAAAATCAATGAGCGTCGTTGGACTTACACAGGCGGATATAACCGCAAAGACTCTACCAGGCAGAAGCTTGAGAATGTGATTCCTAACGATTTGACAGAAACTCACCATTGATGACAGCTCGCAAGAATTTCATATCCTTAACATCATCGTAAGTTGGTGTCCTATTAGGTCCAACAGTATCTAGTACTTCTTGTCTCAACTTGGCCAAGAACTGGGGGTGTTCCGAGAGCATATAAACTGCGAAGCTAAGTGTTGCAGATGTCGTGTCCTTTCCAGCAACCAGCATATTGATAGTTTCGTCTCGAATCAGAATTAGATCTGCCGGCCAAATCCAATAATAATTAAACACCAAGGAGACGCGTTTGTAAGATGGGCACATACCGTCAGTCTGTCGGACTAGCTCATCCAGCATTGTTAAACTTTCCTCTTTGCCTTTGTCGACTCCTCCCTTCTTCCTCTCTATAGCAGATTGGATGACAGGCTCAACAAAGTTGTATATCACGTCCATATGCGGCTTTAGTTTGTCATCCCACATCTCCATAAGAGGCCAGATACCACCATTAAGGTGACGCGTTGATGAAATCTTCTGTGCTAAAGAGAATGAGTGGACGAAGGACTCGGCGATGTGAGTGTTAGGATTCATGATGGTTGATGATTTCAAGCCGCCTGAGGTCGGATATGGTAAAGGTAACGAAAGCGAGTCCATCTCCTTTCCAAGAAGAAAGGTGGACGCGACATCGAGTGTAAATCGACCAATCATGTCCTACGAACAGAAAAAAGTGTTTAGGATTGACGGACGCAGCGTGGCTATTCCCTTTACCTGGAAATCGACAGGCTGGTCTTCTCTCAGACGTGTGCGAATAACGGAAATGGCCTTATCTGTGTGTCTTTCAAAGATGTCAAAGTCGGTGATTCGGTTTCGTGCAAAGAATGGGCGGGTCAGACCACGATGGAACTTCCAAATGTCGCCTGAGAGGATCCGATGAGGTTTTGTCAGGGAATGCAATGGGATTACCACTTACCATTTACATTGAATATTCCATCTCCGAGAAGTGGGCGAAAGCTCTTAATAAGAACTGGACCTAAGGTTCATGAACATCTTAGTTGATGAGTCAGTTGAAAGCAATTTATACTGACCTTTCTGGAAGTTGTCAAACTGCGTGGCGAGGATAGCCTGAAATCAACTTAGAATGCCGCTCTCCTGAACTCCTCTGCATTCTTACCTTGACGTGTGATGGTTCCATGGTGACGATCTAGATAACCTTTAGAATGAGGGAGACAGTTAATAATCCCCTGCATACCGTGTGTCGAAGCAGGAGACGTAGGTGGAAGAATGTTCCATACTTTTCTGGCAAATCGCCATAAAAGCTACCTGTGCCACAGAGATGAGATAATATACTGTGAAAACAACAAAAATGGAACTCACTGGGATACATTGCCTCGGCGTGCTTGAGGAACATCTTAAGAATTTTAAGCCCCAAGAACCCACCACCTCGAACGAACGGAACAGGATCGGCATCAAGCGCTCGTCGCAATCTCTCATTCTTGAAGTCCGCCCAGAAGGTGGGGACAAAGAAAAGCGCAGGGAATATCAAGATCGCGCCCATAGGGGCAACCCATCGTGGAATAGCATCCACGTAGTTCGCAAGATAATGAAGAGCTGCATAAACGACCACAGGAAATCCAAAGAGTCGAGGCAGGGTGCGAAGGAGGAAGATTTGGCCTGGCGGAAGAGGCATTGGTGGCGTTGCGAAAGTTCCCACTAACGGCTCGCTTCGCAGTGCAGAGGTGTTGGACAGGGTTTTCGCGTTTGATGGTTGCAAATAACGCCTTTAGGACACGGTCATACGTCGCCGTCGCGTGTCGGGAGAGCTCGCGGAGGGTTGCTCGATGCCTCAACGCACAGCCCTGTGCCAAACTGCTGCGACGTTGGGGAATATCTGGTTAGCAATCAAGAGAGCGCACAGGTTGTCAAGACTTGGGAGGTGGGCCGTCGGGAAATTGCCCCAGGTAAGGTCACCACAAGGCCCCAACCAACGGCCTACCCGAGCCTAACGGCTGATATGTCCGCCAAAGTCCCATATGCGGTCTCCGGGACACTCAGGGCAGCAATATCATTCCGGGCACAACATCATGGGGTGCTCACGAATTGAGTATCGTAGTCGGAAACTTGGAAATCCTTGCAAGTTTTGAGTTCTTGCCACTACTCCAGAACCCGGGCCACGGGTGGACGTAAAGCGTGCTGTTGTACTACATGGTCACTTTCGCGGGCGTAGAACTCTGTGAAAACTGTCGTGGTTGCAGGATCCTTTCATGAGGTGGTGGACATCTGGAGTCACTTAACGGCGAAAATACCGGACGCGGGATGAACGACGCAGCATCGAAGTTGAAGTTGAAGCTGAAGTTCGAGTTCGTGGAAAAATCTCCCAGCCCAGATTGGAAGTTCGGGATAACCCGAGTTGTGCAACCTCCTAATTACTGGGTGAATAACCGTGAATTAGCGCTGTGTTTATCGACAAGTATTTGTGCACCAAATGCTGAGCTCGAGCTTTGTGACGGGCTGGTGGCCTCCCAATCTGAAGTCGAGAAAGTACCAGCTGCCAGTTCAAGGTTCAGGTATTTGCATGAAGCAGATTGTATTACGCTCGAGTATAGCTAGGACATGCGTATAAATATTATAGTCCACTGCTTGCTTGACTACGAGACCGACATGGTTATGAATTGTACAAAAATGAGTGAACGGGTCCGAATGAATATTCCCATCTCCCGATAAGCGATACCTCAGCTTTCCGTCGCCTCTGTCATCCGGACGAACAAAGCATCCTGGAAGATCGTAGCAGCATATTAACACCACCTCTCAGAGAAAAGAGAGCGAAGAAAGGGAAACGCACCTTAATGAAGAGTGTCAAATGCGCGTCAGTCCTCAACTTTTCCTTTCCTTGTCGTCCTTCCTTGAGTTTCCACTCCTCCGGTGGTCTTGTGGATTCAGGGCGTGCAGTAAGATCGAGTGATATCGAGGAGAAGGATTGGAGGAGGCGGATTAGGAAGAACGACATTTGATTGTAGGCGAACTAAGTGATGACGTTGTCGTTAGTACTTAAGAATAGAGGCAAGCGGGTATGCTCACCTGTTGACCAATACAAATGCGGGGTCCTAGAACGATGGGAGACATTAAGCGATAATTAAGAATCAATCGAAGGAGGCTTACCGGCGTTGAATGGCAAGAAGATATAAGGACTTGGAACGAGATATTTTTGAACTCTCGAATCGACAAATCGGTCAGGATCAAATTCAAGTGCTGAATTCAAACATTAGCCATGAAGACCCGTTAGAAGTCAACGACGTACCGTCGGGACCCCATAAGTCCTTCCGTCTGTGCATATAGGCGACACTGTACGTGACCCTGCAGTTTTATAAACGTCAAAATACAGTTATTACGAATATAAAGTGCAAACGCACATGGTACCAGCAGGAACGAACACAGGCTTTCCTCCGGGAGTTATAGGTGGGAATGTAGTCTCCTTGACAGCCCGTCGGCCATCGAATGGTCTTTCTAATGTGTCAGTACCACTTAAAATCGTTGATCATGATCGGACTTACACAGGTGGATACAACCGCATAGATTCTGTCAGGCAGAAAATTGAGGATCTGGTTCCTAACGATTTCGCAGAAACTCACCGTTGATGACAGCCCGCAAGAATTTCATATTCTTAACATCTTCGAAAGTTGGTATCCTATCAGGTCCAACCGTGTCCAAGACCTCTTGTCGCAACTTGGCCAAGAAATGGGGGTGTTCCGAGAGCATGTAAACCGCAAAACTAAGTGTCGCAGATGTCGTGTCCTTTCCAGCAACCAGCATATTGATGGTTTCATCTCGAATCAGGGTTTGATCTGCCGTTCAATCCAATAATAATTAAACACCAAGAAGACGCGTTTGTAAGATGGGCACGTACCGTCAGTCTGTCGAACTAGCTCGTCTAGCAGAGTTAGACTCTCCTCTTCGCCTTTTTCGACTCCTTCCTTCTTCCTCTCTATAGCTGATTGGATGACGGGCTCGACAAAGTTGTTAATCACGTCCATATGCGGCTTCAGTTTATCATCCCACATCTCCAAAAGCGGCCAGGTACTACCACCAAGTTGACGAATACCCGAGATCTTCTGTGCTAAAGAGAATGAGCGGACGAAGGACTCGGCAATGTGAGCGTTTGGATCTATGATGGTTGATGATTTCGAATTGCCAGAGGTCGGATATGGTAAAGGTAATGAAAGGGAGTCCAACTCCTTCCCTAGAAGGAAAGTGGACGCAACGTCGAGGGTGAATCGACCAACCATATCCTAAACAGAGAAAAATGTTTTAAGATTGACGGACGCAGCGTGAATATTCCCGTTACCTGGAAATCGACAGGCTGGCCTTCTCTCAGACGGGTGCGAGTAACTGAAATGGCCTTGTCTGCGTGTCTTTCGAAGATGTCAAAGTCGGCGATGCGGTTTCGTGCAAAGAATGGGCGGGTCAGACCACGATGGAACTTCCAAATGTCGCCTGAGAGGATCCGATGAGGTTTTGTAGGAGAATGGAATTGGATTACTACTTACCATCTGAATTGAAGATTCCATCTCCGAGAAGTGGGTGGAAGTTCTTAATGAAAACTGGACCTAGGGTTCGTGAACATCTTAGTTGAAGTCATCCGCCAAGATAAGGCGATTTGTGCTTACCTTTCTGGAAGTTGTCAAATTGCGTGGCCAGGATAACCTAGAATTGATTTATAATACCGCTCTTCTGAACTCCTCTGCGTAATCTCACCTTGATGTGTGATGGTTCCGTAGTGAGGACCTAGTAAACCCTTAGAAGGAAGGAGACAAGTGATCAATCCTTGCGTACCACATCTTGAAGCATGCGACGCATGTGAAAGTACGTTCCATACTTTTCCGGCAAATCGCCATAAAGATCACCTATGCCACCGGGATGAGGTACTATAAAGAAATCAAAATTGGAGCTCACTTGGATACAATGCCTTGACTTGCTTAATCAACATTTGGGTGATCTTACGCCCCAGGAACCCACCACCTCGAACGAACGGAATAGCATCGGCCCCAAGCGCTCGTCGCGATCTCTCATTCTTGATGTCCGTCAAAAAGACGGGGCCAAAGAGGAGCGCAGGGAGTATCAAGACCGCGCCGATAGGTGCAGCCCACCGTGGAATAGAGTCCACATAGTTAGCAAGATAATGAAGTGCTGCGTAAACGACCACAGGGGGTCCAACGAGTCGATGAATATTGCGAATGAGGTAGATTTGGCCTGGGGGGAGAGGCATCGTTGGCGTTGTGAGGCTTGTGAAGGTTAACTTCCTCCGACTTCGTGAACTCCTTATACCAGTCGAGCGGTGGGAGTGGACTTCCTATTTTGATGAACCGCGGCTCGGCAGAGCTTGCGTCTCAACCCCGCCAGGTTCTGCTGAGGCATTGAACGGATGTCAGAACCGCTGTGGCCAATCAATATTAATCAATTACCAGGTATCTGCTTAGTAGTTGGAATGTCGAAACTGAGTCACCGAGCGAACGCATAGATGCGAAAGTTAAATTCCAATATCTTGTGGACCAGCAGTGCCCATCAGATGGCCACATGGTCCACCAACATGATCGTTGATCAGACTAGGGATTTATCGCGAGCATCTAGAAGGTTGCGGCGAATCCGTCTACCCAAGTCTAACACCCGATAATATCAACTAACCAAGTTCGGGAACCTGGGGTATCAGAAGTACGCTGGTAAGTACCTTACATTCCTGTTCTTCTGCGTCCTACACGGCAACAAGGGCCACAAGAACCCACCCGCGGGATGAACCATCCGAGAGAGCACACAGAGAGCTGCGTAGACGACCACAGAGGGACCAAGGAAGAGTCGTTGTTGGTGTCGCAGCTGAACGTTGAACGCGACGATGAGCCGGTTTTTACGTATATAACAATCACGCAAAGACGCAGTACCGGGATTCATCCGACCCGCAAGTTCATGGATAAATCAAATTGACGAGTGTAATCCGGTTGACACACCGTGAACACGAAATTTCCACGCAACAGGGTGTTTTGGTCCATGGGCCATGGGATGCTGCCCGATTAAGCAAGCCTGTCTTGTCTATCTGATCCACCCACAACCATGTGGGGAAGAGATGACTTGCTACAGGAACGATTTGCGCATCCAGTGCCCTTGGGCCTGGATCATCGTCGCTGTGAAGGGTCGTACAGAGTCAATCAATTACCAGTGGTGTAGAATTTCAATTATCTGCTTATTTACTTACTATTAAGAAGTTGGAGATGCGATGCCAAGGCTGGACCGGAAGTATCATAAACATACTGGTGTATGTCCTCGAGGAATTGTGATTGGGGGACCTGTGATGCAAGTATGGCAGTCAGACGATGAAACTGACGCAGATAAGGTTGTCGCCAATAGCAACAGCCAACATACCATCAGTCTTGATTGGCTTCTTCAACTGATTAGGTTGGCCGCCGAAGTCCCATCTATGCATTATGATCTCAGTCTTCGGGAAACCCGGAAACTTCAAACAACAGTACTGCAATACTGGAGCATCAAGGGCCATGTATTATCGTGGATTCTCGGGTGTACCGTCGTTCCTTTTCACGAAATGTCCCTTGGACGTTGACATGACACTGACGGCAGCGGGGAATTTTTGCACCCTGTAACTCATTTGAGAGGGAGCGAACGAGGTTCGGGTTGGGCGTCAAAGGGCCATGAGGGTCACAATATGCGGGGCTGGAGATGGGAGCATTGTTAGATACTTTGATGAAAATGTTTGGAATACCTATGGTCAGTTTCGTGGAAAGATGGTGGTCCGGTTAACGTTGGGTGTCGCGTTTCCGAATTGGTCTCTCGGTTAATAGCCAAGAGATGTTTTAACCAGTGTTGAATGCTATAGTTAGGGGGAGATTGTATTGTTTGGAGTCATACCTCGGATGTTTAGAAAGTGCGTGTTCGCCTGCCTGCGCAAGCAACACTAGCAGACGCAGACGAAAGGATATTTGCACGGCAAAAGATTCTGAGTTCATCACTTGAAACTGGCTTGGAAAAAGACTTGCACATGCCACTTCGAAATCGGCGTGGCACTGCGCCGATTGATGGAGCAGAAAGCATTCGCTATTGTCTTGAAACAATACGACCAAGGTGGAACCATATGTTCGTAGTGCCGAGCTCTCTCATCGATCAATTTCACCAATGCCTTGCTCAGACTCGAGCATGACTCTATACTGGGAAGTTGGAAATGAGTGCTGAGTAAAACTTGGAGGCAGTGAATGACACCGAACCACCGACGTGTTCGCATCTTGGAGCTGAGCGTGAGGCAATGGCATATGCAACTGTTCACTGGGTGAGTTTGTGCGGCCTGAGCTGCCTGAGGACTTCACTCGCTTAGAATAAGCTCGAAGGCCATAGAAGACCCAATTTTCCCTGCCGGACGTACACGCGTCGCCGATCCGACCCGAGGTTGCCATAAACAGCCCGATGCTGACTAATGTGACCGTTACGTCAGCTTGCGCAGCGAACTGGCCGGGGAGCGTTGTTTGGCCTTTCACCCCAACCTCGACCTCACGATCTCACACAACCTGCTCACATCCGGTTTATCGCCGCCACCATCGCCGGCCTCGACTACCACCATCTCACTCATCTAGCCTCCACAACCAGCAACGAGAACCAGCCTCAGAGTCATTTACGTTTTATCGCTCGCCACGAGGCCTTTGATCACCAATGCTCGTCGACAATCCCTTGCAACAGCCATATTTCGGCACTTCCAGCTCTTATGCTGATTACCCCCAAGATCTGAGCGAGATTTTCCATACGGAACTCTTCGCATCGACCAGCACACCCTCAACGTCTGGCAACTCGACCAGCGCCACAAGCTCCAACTCACCAGCCGCTGGGTCCTCATCGTCAGGATCGCGCGCTTCATCGCCCCAATCACCTTTCCAAATCCTCCTCACACCTCCTCAATCCACCCTCCCCACATCTTTCCCAGAAGTTCGAGATGGATCGAGCAGCTCGTTCTTCCAATTTTTAGAGGACGATCTGAAAGTGGCGGACCTGTCTTCAGCGCCTTACGACATGTTTCACTCTTTGGAAATGGGCATGGGTCTCAATTCGGCTGATATGAACCTCATGAACCTCGGCCTTGCCATTGGGAGTGGCGAGCACTCGGTGATGGGGATCGACCCTTCACTAGTCGATACCCCAGCTCCTTCTCAGTCGCTTGACGATTTTGACGAAGAGGAAGAAGAACAATCACCAACTCAGGAGCATCAAAGCGATGCCTCGCCTGCTGAAGAGAAAGAGAAGTTAACTTTCACCATTACACCCGCCAAGGTCGGAGGCCATGGAAAGGCGCGCAAAGGCACCGTTCTCAGTGGTGGAATCGCAAAGAAGCCCGTGGTTCCTTCAGCAGCCAGCGCAGCAGCAGCAGCAGCTCGCAAGGTTTCCAGCGTCATCAAGCCTCGCGCCGAGAGTGTTGATGATGGAGACGACGAGTTGCCCGCCGACTGGCGCCCATCACCTGAAGTTTATGCCAAGATGTCTAGCAAGGAAAAACGCCAATTGCGCAACAAGATCAGTGCTCGTAACTTCCGTGTCCGGCGAAAGGGTATTTCCACTTTTTTTTATCACGTTGAACTGCAAATTGATTCATTTTCATCAAGAATACATCTCAACCCTTGAAGGCGACATCGCCGAGCGTGATCGGCTCCTTGATGCCATTCGCACAGAACTCGGTGAATCTCGAAATGAGAATCAAGCCCTCCGTCAAGAAATCGCCACACTGAAGAAAGTTTTGCTTGATGGTCGTGGATCCGGTGATGCACCTATGCTCAATCTTCCACCCCCCGCCCCACTTCCCGCCCAAAGTGCTGCTGCTACTCTTGCGGCAAGCAACAATGCGAATGCGGCCAACGCTGCGGCAGCGGCCTCAAATCTCCTCACCGCCAATCCTCACAAAGACCTTCCCAATTCTCCTCGTCTCAATCCTCGTGCTTTCTGGGGTGGTGTTGGTATGGGAATGGGAATGGGTGGTATCACCCCTGTCCATACCGCGCTCATGCCCGAGGTTCTTCTCGGCAACGTTCGCTCCAATAAAGTTCCATTCCAAGAGAATATCAACCCCTCTCTCAATCTTAGCGACATGTTCAAGCAAGCTCAGCAGCAACAGCAATCAGGGTCTAATGTCGCGGGCTTCGATGGTTTCGCCGATTTGAACCCATTCACGATGAAGACACTCGATGCGTATGTATCCACATTTTCCACTTATACGCTATGGTATTGACGCATATATCCAGGTATCGTATGCATCTGTGGGGCAAGATGGCTGCTCAACAACAAGCACATCAACAACAACAGCGGGAGAGTGCCTCATTTGCACAAGCAAACCAACTCTCTGGTCTTGCATCCGGTTTACGCCCCCACTTCCTCCTTCCATCCGCATCAACTGCCGGCAAACTCGGCCTCTCTTCTACCGCCGCCGTGTCCAGTTTGCTTTCAGGAAAGCACGCTACTTCTCACTACCCTACGCCACCCAGCTCTCCTCGGCTTGGTTCGACTACACCGCCAACCAAGGTCAACCTCGACAAACTCCAAAAGGAGCAGCAGACTGCAGCATTTACTGCTCTTGCCAGCCAGACTTTGTTCAAGAAGCTTGGTTCGGCGTTCTGGGATGCCTTCTCTGGATCGTCACCCTCGCCGTCGACGTCGTCACCATCTCTTGATACGGATAAGGTCAGGAGGGTGCTTGAAGGCAAAGCTGTTGTGAGAGTGGTGGATATCGAGCCGGCTACACCTGTGCCTACGGCTGCTACTTTGTCTTCGTCATCGCCGTTGAAGACGATCGTGGCTCCAACACCCGTAAAGGACCACAAGTCCTGTTGTACGGAGTTGTTGGAGGAGAGTATGAGGAGTTTGACGTTGGGGAAGAAGAACCCATGAATGCGGGGAGAGTGGTAGAAGAAAGCGGGCAGAAGAAGAGTGGAAGCGCAGAAGGCAGAGTGCTGGCTGGGCTGGCTTATGCGGTTGCTGCTATGTGACGTGGCGACGGTGTTGGTGTTGGTATTGGTGGAAGTGAACGCATATAGCCCCGCTTCTTGGAGATGATGAGCAAAAATCGGTGTTGTGTTTGTTGTCTTGCGTTGTCGTGGCGGACGAATGTTGGAATGTTGAGTTGTATGTGTTTTTCTTCGTTCTCGTCCTCTCTGTGGCATGTGCTTGCCTACGGCCACCCCACTCAAATGTTAGTACATCTGTCTAATCAATTTTATTTTTGTCTTGATGTATAGGTCCCAAGCCTCGTTTTTTCTGTCTCGCGCTTGCTCGCCCGTGTTTCCAGTTTTTCCTGTCTCGACCAAGTTTGAAATCATCGTCAACCCCAACCCAGTCCAGCAATCCAGTCTTGGTTAAAGTTGATCCCCCCCGCTTCCCTTTTCCCTCCTTCCTAGTAGATTCAACCTCTACGTCAACCAACACGTATCATGGTACCTTCATACGAATCGTACCCAATCTCCACTCCTTTTCCTTTCCCCTTATTTTCACCTGTCTTCCAGTGCCCGCATATCGCCATCGTCACCACCATCGTTCGTTATATTTCGTTTCTTTTGTTCTTCAACCTACTCTCGCCTACGTAGTACTTACATACTTCCCTCTCCACACCACCACCGCCACCATCATATCTCTGTTGTATGATTTGATCTTATTCCCATTCCCACCCATCCCAGAATCGGACTCGCCTACCCTTACATCTACATTCACCACCCCGTTCATGGTTAGTTTGTGGTTTAGTCTTTAGTGGTTTAGTTTTCCCTCTCTCTCTCTCTCACGCGCGCGCTCTCTCTCGGTTTACGACTACCGTTACTAGTACTTAGTTTCTCTTTTTTTGAATTAGTTGATTGTGGTGATACAGTACAAATACAAGTACGAATGAATTTGAATCGAATCGAATCGAATTGGAATAGGTTACTGGAGTACCGGAATACAGTGTCAGTACGTGCTTTGTGCTATTTATTTGGCTGTATGCCCTCTGGCAGGCAGACTGTCGGCGGTGCGCATGCGCTGGCGAACGTTATCCCTTCTACGTACAAAACGGCATTAATGGTCGCCAACTGGTGGAATTGTCCAAGGTGCCTTCACGCTATAGCTAGCGACGGCCGCCACACGCTTCACAGCCTAAGAATGCAGACATTGTTCGCCATGAAATTCGCGAATTGGGTGGCCCGTATGAAGTATTTTTATATAGATAATTAGTGAAGATCAGGTAGTCTGGCTATCGTAAATAATCGGGCGATATAAGAGAAAACATGTGGTCCAATTAATATATAAAAGCAGAGATATCCCGTCAATCAGAAGTCCTCGGATTCATCACCGCCGATAAGTGACTCAAGCGAGATATCCTCAGAGTCGGATTCATCCCAATCCGCCTCTTCATCATTTGCTTCATCATCCAAGAGTTCCTCAATCGCTTCTTCGTGGTAAGGGTCCATGAAAGGAACCACCAACCTCCCTAATGCTGCAAGAGCAGGGAACACATCATCCAGACCTAAATTCTCGCAAAAGACTTGGACCTCGTTGAGCCCAGAAAATCCTGCTAGGACCCCATCCAGCTTGCAAAGAATTCGCATGAGTTCCAATTGGCCAGAGAGACAATCGACGATAGGTAAGCCACTGGCTCGGCATTCGCCCTCAGGTGTCCTGTCGCATGTGTGGTCGGTCTGGAGCCATATCGACGGCGCGTTGATTACTAGTTCTTGAATTGGATTGGCTCGAGGTAAGACGCGGAGGTGCTCGTAGATCCATCGAAGGAAAGCCAGATCGACATCGGAATAGCTGATTCGAAATTCAAGTTGTCGAAGGTTTCTGAACAGAAGGAGGTCTAGAGGTGAAGTGCGGATCGTGCCTGTGTGGTAGGTCGTTAGTATGGATGGTTTTAAAATATGCGTGGTGGAACGTACTATCCAAAATGGGGAGGGATGGACGGAAGATTAGATGTTCGATGTGTTGGGCAACCTTCTCCAGGAAGGCTTGGAGTGGCTCGAAACCTGCTGCGGATCGGTGGATAACCTTCAACTTGCGCAGGGCGGTGGCATCGATGCAGTAGTGTAAGTCGAACCAAGTCTCTGGGGTCATATATTCCACGATCACCAATTCCGTGAGGGGGATTGAGTTCTCTTGTGGTAGCTTCGTGATATCCTCTTCGAACTCTTCGTTGTGGTGTGACCCGATGGTGTTGATAGGTGTCTTTGGATAGAAGCACAACTTCTCGAGGTTTCGGAACTCTGCAAGCATGTCGGCAGGGAAGCGATGGACTCTTGTCAGGTGGATTTCCACCAGAGTCGACCTAGAGTCACAAAGGAATGACCGCATGAGAGCCAAGTCGACAGAGCTAGAAGCCAGAGTGTTGTTATCCACATAGTAGCGGAAGGTTTCGAGTTGGGCACCAGAGAAGAGATCCAGAAGGCCACCGTATTTTCGAAGCGACGGTCCATCGAACGTCAGGTCCTTGACATGGAGTAAAAGATGCTTGGAGGACTGCCAGAAAGCGTAAAAAGCTTTGATATCCGACCACAAAGCAGAGACTATGACAACGACCACACGAAAGAGATGCTTTCGGCAAACGTGGAGGGTGGCCCTTCCGACGAAAAGACATTCTCGGAGAGTCTGGAAGTCATCATGAAGGAACTCGAGACAGGCGCCAATGAGTTCCAGGGGAAGATGGGGTTGACCAAGAAGATCAGAGGGGGGAGTTTCTAGGAGTATAGCCGCCGTACTGGGAGACGACATGGTGGGTTAAGTGAAGCCACAGTTGCCTCGCGGGGTCGATTTTGAAGGGGCTGGACGGTCACGTGGGTGGTACACGGAGGAAAACCACACATGGCCGCTGGCACGCGTTATACGGATATTGTATCCTAAATCACTGGAGAAAGGAATTGACAGGCTGTTCGGATTGGCTCTGGCCACAACGGAGTTCGCAGATAAATGGTCCATAAGCCCACCTTGTCCGAGCCTGGGTCCCCACTGACCGATATTGAGCCCATCCATTGTCATTCTGACGAAAAAGAGTCAGTTCATTCCCATTGTTTAGTGTGGTGGACCTACTTGGCCAAATTTAAAGCTGCGTCGACGAGGAAACCTGTACTTTGCTTTACATAAGCACGGTTTGGATGGGTCTCACTCGTTCCCAGGCTTTCTTGTTCCACCAAGACACCCATCGATGATTCAACAATCTGAAGCAACCAAATTGCTCTCATTACCGACAGAGTTGCTAACGGAGGTCATGAAAAATATGACTTGGAAATCTGTTATGCGCGCTCGAAAGGTATGTTTTCATTGCAGTCCGACGGGCTGGACTCGCAGTCTAGTAACATGAAATAATTGTTACACAGACATGCCGACGTCTGCAGGACGTTAGCAAGTCGTTAGCCGTCTGGCGGCATCTTGTGAGACAGGAGCCACGGTTTTCATTATGCCTCGAACAGCCAATCGAGGCATACAGCTCGGACGAACTCGAATATTTCCTCCTTCGACGGAAAAAGACCGAAGTGGGATACGAGAGGGCCGCAAATGGATCAGGATTCGAACTTCGTCGACGCATTCTTCCGGTCTCCACCAATTCCACATATGACTGCGCCCGCCTTGTTCCTGGAGGGCGTTGGTTACTTATCTCGACCCGGCACGGATCGGTCAAGTATTATGACCTCAGCACACAGGACCCCACTGGCCGCCTCCTTATCCCGAAACGATACATCAGGTCCACATCCTGGATGTGTGTTGACGTCGACATGAACTCTCCGACGCTCCGATTCAATCTCGCCCTCACAAACCTTGACCGTAACTGTGATTGGGGTGGGTGTATTAATTTTCAACGCCGATTCGAGATTTGGGAGGTTAGTCTCGTGGTTGATGAGAGTGGACGAGGGGTTGGATTGAGTGCAGGCCACAAAGCACAAAGTTCGTTCCTACAAGAACCGAAAGGCAACGTCTATTCGGTGTTCCTTGTCGGTGATTATCTATCCTATGAGGTAATGGGCCAGCAAGAGCGATGTGTTTTCTTTGTGCAGTGGAAAGATATACGCGAATCAAGCTACCCGAAGCGAATGGTAACTGTTCCATCCATGAATGTAAGCGGCCAAATTTACCCGTCATCAAATTTCACTCACCGGTTTTCGACTTCAGGCTTACATTCTCCTCAACGACCACGTTTGTACCATAAATGGCAGTTTTATCTCGCTAGTTTCCCTGTCTGCGCTCACGGAATTCACTACTGTCCCTCCATTACGGCCCACCACATCATATACCCCTCTTGCAACAATCAAACTTCCCGAATCGATCTACGAGGATGGCGTTTCGAACCCCATGATCTACCAGGATTCACAGCATTTCGTGGCATATCTCGGATGTGACTTCTACGAGATCGTGGTGAGCGACTCGGACGCAAGCCCGGGTCCCCAATTTGATGCCATTAGGGTTGGGAGGCTCCCTCATCGCTCTTGGGTTGGAAATTGCACTATTTCTCTTTCAGATGGATTCTGTCTTGCGTGGTTGAACCGAGGCGGAATGCTACTGCAACGTTTCCCCGGACTCAAGTCATCCCCAGGGCACCAGGCATTGCTCCAAGTGGAAGGTCTCAATCAGTTCTGCTTATCTCTAAATGTCCTCGATATGGCCTCTGGACAGGTGATCACGCAGCAGCCATCTCACATCGTTATTTCGACATTCCACCTTTCATAGCTATTCTCACTCCGGATGGGTGTAGCGATGCCCCTATCTGAATGAAACTACCGGTAGAACACGGACATACATCCCCAGCAGTTCAACTCTTTCCACGACGGCGTCCTCATAAGTCAGAAGCATCAGGTCTTCGTAATTGCTCCAATCATCCCAATGGGTGGTAATCGTCCCCAGGACTGCTGCATTGCTACACTGGTGCTACGGTGCACTCCCAGTGCTCGCCGCCACTCGATTCATCAACCTGGTCAAGCAGCCTCAGAACACAGGGGTTGTTCTTCACGAAATTCGAGCACTGGACAGCGTATACGGCGCTGACATGCGCACCACATCCTGCCCCTTTACCAGTTTCTTGCTCCAATCTGCGTGGACGAGTGAGCTTGATCCAGCGTTGCCCAGACATGCCAGTTTGGCGTATTCGCCTCCTTTATCCACTAAGGTGGGAAACCATGGTAAAATACTTCCGAAGAGCTTAGACGAGACGGACCACTTTCCCATTGTCATTGTCAATGAAGCTGTAGACTACACGGTCCCCGACAGATTTACCGCACACCGCAGATTGTATGCTACCAGAAATTCACAACTTCACCCGGTACGAGGACAGTTTCTATCTATGTGCCCCTGCTGACCACACACACAAAGGAAGAAAAACACCGCGAGAAGCGATGTGATTATCAACCCCCAATCTGTAGCTCCCGCAGCTTTTTCTGCCTTGTCTGCCCTTTCCTTTTGCTATCATTCACATCAGTTGGAAATTTCGGATAAAATAACTAATCGAAGAGGACATTACCTGATCCCTAAGTGTCTCCGTTTCCGCTAATCTAGCTTGGATGACCGTCAATTGATCCTGAGCAATCGCCAACCGATCTTGAGTAGCTTTCAATTCATTCTGAGAGCTATTCAGTTTTGTTTCCAACCTTTCCCTTTCCTCCGCAAGCTTAGCTTTCGTCTGGTCGATCTTAGCCTGAAGTTTGGATTGTTGCGATTTCGAATTGGTGAACCTCTCGTCGAGTGTAGCCTGCCACTCGATCTCTCGAGTCTTTAAATCCCCTTCCGCTTGGTCTGCCCTCTGCTTCTCCTGGATTTCGCACAGTGAGTTTAACACGGAGTAGAAGAACAAAGGAATAACCTTGTCCCTGTCCACCTGCGTTTCCGCCAGCAGCGTCTGGGTCTCCGTTATTATCGTCCCTAAATTTTTCATCTCCTCTGCGTGCTGCGACTTTGCCTGGTTAACCTGCGTCTGGAGGTTCTCCAAGTGTTGTCCCAATCCCCGAGTCTCCTGGCTGAGGTCGGTCCGCTGGTTCTCTAGTTTTTTGTCAAAGTCTGCGATCAGATTCCTAATCACAATACGATGAGTTTCATCATCGGCAGCTTTTGGTTACCCCAACACGTACGCCAACATCGTTTGGACTTCTTCGAACGGCTTCATAAGTTTAAGCATCAGTGTCAAACCTCTATCACGAGGCTAGTTATGCTAACCGACTTACAAGTTGACTTGTGCTCCCACTGGCATAGTCGCTATCGTTTCTAAGCGATTCGCGAGAGTGAGGTGATTAGATTTCGAGTAGGTAGAATCATATCATGGTAAACTTACTGGTACAGGGTAACAGCCATGTCTCGTTCAGAATATGAAAGGTGCTGAGGGGATCCCGGATCCGTTCAGGATGGCGAAATGGAGAGCCTTAAGAGTACACGAGGCTCGAAACTCCAGAAGCTCATGCGTCCATGCGCAGCGTTATCGTGGCAACATCATGTCTAGACGTCTAAGTAGGCGCCTTGGACTGCCAGACGAGGAAATATATACTATGCACGCGATCGAAGTTGATTCCCACCTGTGCCGGCTTGAGGCGATTTGGCACGAAGAACTTGCAGGTTTGGGTGAATAAGCGCCAATTAAATGCCCTATCACCTTCGTCGATAGCGCCAGAGAGGCGCTATCTGCTTACAAGTAAGAATGGATAGAGATGCTTGAGATACTCGTTGAGGTGGTGGCGAAAGGAAAAGCTTGAGAAGGGGGGTGAGGAGTAAAGGGCACGCCCGGACCGAACTTACTGCCAACTCGTCATCAAAACATTTGAAATCTATCGTATCACTCGTACTCGTGAAGACAGAGTCGGATCGCTATTATATGTACTAGCTACATGAAATTTATCCACCATCGAGTGCCTAGTCGTTCAAAACACCCTAGTCGCTGACTCGAGGCTTGAGAGCCGGAAGAACGAAGAAATACAATATAACCAGAAGAACCAGACACAACCCGCTGATGCTTTCGGCATCTTTTTCTGCCTGACCTGCTTTTTGCCCTTTCTGTGAAGAAGATCATGGTCATTTGAAAATTAGACGAGATAAGTAGCAGAAGAGAGCATTCAATACCTGATCTCTGAGTGGCTTTGTTTCCGTTAATCTTGCTTGAATGGCTTTCAATCTGGTTTCCAACCGTTCCCTTTCCTCCGCCAGTCCGACATCCGTCTGCTCGATTTCAGCTTGGAATCTGACCATAGCCTTTTGGGTGTTTAATTCTGCTTCCACCTGGTTTGCCCTCTGCCTTTCCTGTACTTACATTGTGAGTTCAAAGATATGTAATGAGCGGCAGAACGTCGGCATCACCTGGTCCCTTTCTATCTGTGCTTCCCTCAACTGGGTCTCGGTTTGTTTCAATTTCGTTTCTAATGCGTTGATGTCCTCCGCGTGATGAAATTCTCGTTGGTTGATCTGAGTCTGGAGAGTTTCCAACTGTTGGCTGAGATCGGTCCGTTGGTTCTCCAATTTCTTATTAAAGCCTGTGATCAGATTCCTAGCAATGATACGATCTTATCAGCGGCGGTTTGGGGGTAAGATAAGCACCCTGACACGTACGCCAACATGGTTTGGACTTCTTCGAGCGACTGCACCGAAATATTACATAAAAACATCTTCGTCAGTCCTCCACCACGACACGACGACACGGACCATGTTAACAGACTTACCAGTTGGCTAGTGCTCCCACTGGCGCCTTCGTTTCTGTTCAAGTTGAGGTAGCGCAAGAGTGATTAGGTATCCTGAAATGCTGAACGGTGTAGAGGGTGACTTACTGGTAAATCTTGATAGTCATGTCGAGTACAGTACGTACGACTGAACTTGCCTAGGGACCCGTTGAGAGTGGTGGCAAAAGGAAAGCTGGGTGCATGAGGCCCGAAACCCAAGACCCAAGACGTTCACGCGCAGTCCTCTCGTGACAACATTTCTAAGTCCGGCGCTTCCAACTGCAGGAGATCGGAATGAGTTGCAGCCTGAGCACGCAAGGATCGTCGAGCGCTTAAAGGGATCTCCGATCATCTAGACCCCAAAGTTCATGGAATTGGCTCCTATATTGTCTAAGTATGCAATAGAAGGAATGGAATACATTAGTGTGAATCACCACGTCCACGTACCGTTGATCATAATGGCCTCAAGCTTAAGATTGTATCTTGGTTTAAGGCGAAAGCGTCGGCGCTTGTGACAGACGTGACATCCTCCTAGTTTGATTCCAACCACAACTCCAAACTCAAAAATCCGCATGGGCTGAGGTAGGTAACTTTCAACAATAACAGAAGCAGTAGAAGTCTATGCCAGGGAGAAATTTTCTCCCAGATCACGAAGACAGGCTCTGCCCTATCGCCAACTCGGAGTCGGCCTGCAAGATCGAGGCCACGTCAGAGTTGAGGCTGGCGAATACAAGAAGACTGGTGATGTATGGACTTAGTAGGGATCTCCGATGGTTATCACAGATGGCCCAGACTAATACCTTTCCTAATATGTTCAAATTCTCTGGCATATCCACTTCAAGTTCCGTGTGGGAGGAGTCACAATCCAACTTCGGAGTGCGTCCACTACGATGTCAACTATTCTGAATCACGAGAGCTAGGAAGTACAATATGGTATGAACAATACTAGTACACCAAATAAAAGACGAAGCCTACATTACGACGTCAATGCCGTATCAAGCCTCGAGCCTCGTCACAGACGAATCAACACCAACCAACCAAGTCCCAAACCTGCTTGGAAGAACTGTTCGGAGTCTCACCGTCCAGTTGAGGAACCTGCTCCTCGGAGGGCTTGGAACTGGTGCGCGCATCGGTACAGCCTTCTCGTTGGCGTGATGGACGTTATTCGCTTCCGCAGGTTGGTTTGGGGTTGGTTGAGGTGCGTTCACTTCCCCATGCCACCAGGGGAGGACGAAGCCCTCCAACAAATACACCAATCCCAACGATGTCGCACCGATTAAAACCCCTCCGACCAGCCCCAAGCAAAGGTCGAAGCCAAGGTGCATAATTGTTCCCCAGGTAAGATACGAGGAAACGAGCGGGGCGACCCAGTACCATTTCTCCATGTGGGCAGCTTTCAATGCGTCCTGAAGGTGCGCAACCCTATTTTGCGCTTGGTCTGCCCGATTCCTTTCCTGTATCCGTTGCGGTTGGTGATTGAATGAAGGAGTATTCAACGGATACGTTACCTGATCCCTCTCAGTCTGAACATCTCTCAGTTCTGTTTCCAACCTTTCCTTTTCCTCTGCGTGATTGACTTTCGCCTGTTCGATCTCAGCTTGAAGTTCGGTCTTTTGAACCTCCAAGCGCTCTTCGAAGCGCTCTTCGAGTCGTGCTCCAAAAGACCTGATGTGGCAACGAATGTGCACCGATTGTTAGTGCTTCAAACGTTCGAGGCAGGAGATGTCATGCCAAACGCACTGCATCATAGTCTGGAGTTGTTCCAATGACTACATAAGGCGTTCAGACACTCCCGTCAGTTTCTTGTGGCACGAGGCGAAACGTGGTAGTGGACACACAACATAAGTAGGACCGGCGTTCGAATCTCTATCGACATTCGTGCGTTTAGAGACCGATACATCGAGCAAGGAAAGGGGACTTACGAGGGAAAAGAGACGACCATTTCGAGTGCGGGTAGCTGGGGGCTCTCGAGGTATGCGTGTGGTGGGGAAAGGGTACCGTAGTTTGATGCACGAGGCTCGAGCGTAACTCGGACATTGTGACACTAACAGCATTTCTCTATGGGCGCCTCGCACACCATCAGGAAAGGAAATGCGTCGGTTCAGCGCCTAATCATTGATTATTGCTTGCTGCAGAGGATTAAGTAGGATATTATACAAATCACGATGAGTCAGTCAAACTAATGAACCATGGTGCGTAATTGGTTACCTTCGCTGTTTCTCGATACAAGTACATTACCAGTGAGTCCGCACTAATAAATTGACCCTGTGCAATCCAAGGATTGTTGCAATTAGTGTCGGCCCCGAGAAGCTCTCTGCTGTCTCGCCTGTTCAGCTTTCCAATCTGCCAAAATCCGGCCGACAGCTGCTGAGAGCCGCTCCTCGGGGTCTAGAGACGTACGACTCCAGCGATTATACCCAAGGTAACCAAAGTAAAGGATACCCCAAGCGACGAATATTCCGGCAAGCAGCAACGCAGTCCGTTTGCCCATATTCGCTACTGCTCTCCGAGAGTCCTCGAGGTAAGCAAGTCTGCGTTCCACCTCCATCCCTCTCTCCCTATCCTGTATTTATTCAGTTTGAGTGTGGGTTAAGAGATTGAAGGACGGTAGAGATTACCTGTTCCCTCTCCTCCTCTACTCTTGCCAATCGCTCCTCGATCGTTTCCGCCTTCGTTTCGCACTTTTCAAGGTCTACTTTGGCCCTTCCTTGCTCCCAATCGTTTTCCGCACGCGAAGCCTGGAACATCACTTGTTTGTCGTTCTTAAAGTCTTTGATACTGGTCTTGGTGGTCAGAGGAGTAGAGAAGCACAGATCCAGTCGCACAGCAGAGCGGTTGAGGAAAGGAGGCCGACGCGACTTGAAAAGTTTCTTGGCCGCCTGGAGGTGGTAAGGCGCAGCAGCAGCGGACCGGGACGGCTTCGGGCGGCACCGGTAACTTCCGAACCGTTCCAACTCAAAAGTTCGGCGACGTATTTCGACTATCGTCGCCCAGACGGAAACTAGCGCTCTCATGACAGGCGTCTGGAATTACCGATTTCCCTAATTCATCAGCGCGATCCACGACCCAAGCACTGTTGTGGGCTCAGAAACTTCTATGGCACCTTTCGCACCTTATCGATTCGGTGCGTCCAACTGGGTTGGTCAACTGAACGAACCAAAGCCTTATTCTGGTGATTCCAAAATCCAAGAACTGGTAACCATTGCACGTAAGTCTAGCGAATCACACTCTTGTAAAGACAAGAATTTAATATCTAACTAGAGAATCTAAAAAACCAGTTCAAGTTCCACGACCAGTTGCTCCTTTTCATCACCCTGGATCCAGATGTGGGCGGTCGTGGTGAGCTACTATCATTGTCCCCATTCCACCAAGGAAGGACAAATTTGTCGACCGTGTACACCAACCCCCATGCAACAGCCCCAATCAAAATCACGCCGCCAACGGAGGCGAGAACCATTCCGCCAGAAACTGTACTGGAGGTACCTGCAATTGCGCCACCAAGACCTTGCTGGCGACCCGCCAAATAGCAGAGGTAGGCCATCCGACTACCCCCGGCGACGCCCGGAACGATCCAATACCACTTCTGTGTGTTTTGTTTTATTATCAGGCCTGAGGTTCAGAGAAAGAAACGTCACCTCTGCACTCTTGCGCAGTATTTCCTTCTCAGCGTTCTTCAACTTTGTTTCCGACTCGGCCTTCGTGCGCTTTATTTCTTCCCTAGCGCTTTCCAACTTCGCTTCCAACTCGGTCTTCTCCTTTGCCAACTCGTCGTTTCGACTATCCAAACGGCTTTCTGCCTGCTCTGCCCTTTGCGATGCCTACATCGGGGTGAATTTGATCATTGGATAAAGGATTTGGCTCAAGGAAGCGTTACCTCGTCCCTTTCTGCCTCCGTTTCACTCAACTGCGTCTGCAATTCTGATACTTCCTTCTCGTGGCCCGATTTCAGTTCTTTGATCTCTGTCTGCATCGACTCCAATTTCTCGTTGAATTCAGTTTTTTGATCATCCATCTGGGTCTTTTGGTCGTCTATTTGGGTCTTCTGTTTATCCAGCCTGGCTTCAAAAGAACCAAACATCCTGGCGATTACGTGGCAAGTGCGTGAGTGGAGAGTAGTTCGAACGAATCGAGGCCGCCAAACACTCACGCCATCAGGTCTTTGATGAGTGCGGGCGACTACAGAAGTTGTTCAAGAAATTGGGTCAGTCCAACAAAACACAAGGGAATCTGGCCTTACCATTTTCGCAAGCTGTTCCTTGTGGGTGCTGGCACCGGTAATTTGATCTCTATCAATTGGCAGATCATTAGTGACCTGGCATACAGGACAATATCTGGGGGGAACTCACGAAATGCCGGCCATTTTGAGGATGAAATGACGGAGAAGGTTCGGTACGTTCAGTACTCGCTCAGGTAGCGGGAAGAGAACCTGAGAGCTGCTGGATTCGCGAGGCCAGTGTCTAATTATAACATCAGAAGCCCCATGCTGGCAGCGGCCTCTATTCCTGGGCGGGTTACATTCGTAGGAATAGAGCCTCTGTTGCAATTATTATAATCATGGTTTCGACCTACCACCTTTTCATTACAAACAGGTCACTTAATCACGCATCCTTGAAGCGGCGCGTTGTGACCTACCGTTCCTTCCTTTAGGCCAGGGGTTGCTAATCCGCGTTGGGTTTTGCCTCGCCATTCCTCGCGATTCGGACAAGAAGTTCGATATTTGATTATTTTTTAGTCTTTGGGTTCCAATATCGATCTGTAGATTCACTGCCTATAGGTACAATACCCCCTCACCCTAGTTTACACAAGATACATATACTTCTCCAAAGGTTGGGACTGGGTACGCATACCGATTGAACAGGCCACGAGAAGCTCCCTATTGTCCGGTCATTTTGGCTCTCAAGTCCGCCAAAATGCCCGCAACAACTGTCGAGAGCTGTTCGGGGCCTGAGTTGGATTTTGGACACGCACGATTTCCGCGATTATACCCGAGATGATGACCCAAGTAAAGAAGGCCCCCAGCGAAGAAAATCCCGGCAAGTAGGAACTTGAATGCAATCAATCTCTCCGTAGTATTTGCTGCTGTCGAAGAACCCTCAAGGCAGGCAAGGTTGCGTTCCATGGCTCTGTCCCTGTCCTGTATTTATCCGATATGAACATCGGTTAAGGTATTCAACGAAGAAAGAAATCACCTGTTCCCTCTCTTCCTCCACTCTCGCCAATCTCTCCTCAATTGTTTCCACCTTTGTTTCACACCTCCTAAGGTCTTCTTTCGCCCGTTCTCTCTCCCTATCATATTCGACCCGCAAAGCTTGCAACGTCAGCTGTTCGTCGAAGTCTGCTTTCATAGTGTTCTTCTGAACTTCGACCAGTCGATCACGATGTGCGAATTCTGCCATGAGCTCTGTCCTCAAAGCGCTGAATGAAAGGTGTCATTGATCGGGACTGGAATATAAAGTCAACGAGTACACACGTCAACAAATTCAAGACTTGTTCTTCCGTATACTGAATAAGATGTTCCTATCAGTTCTCCATCTATAGCAACCACGATAGAACCCTCACGAGACGGAGACCATGGGCGCTTTCATCCCTCCAAGACCGTGCCACAAGACGGTAAGACATCTATCTGGTTGGACATCATCTCATCAAGAGGAACTTACTGGAAATGAGGGGCAGTCATTGCGAGAGCGACCTGATGGGAATGTTTTGGATTTTGGTTGAAGTTGAATCGCAAAGGGCAGTGCTCCCGTGACAATATTCCCAGACGGGCGTCTAGCATCTCCTATGAAGGAAATACATAGTTGGAGTGGGTATAATCGCCGAGCGCTTGTGAGGCTTTTATTCTACTCGACGAATTGTGGTGTATGGAATATCAGCCACTAAAGCCACGATAACGTTGAACGCGCACTCGCCGAGGCCCCTATCTTGACGGATGCAGATGCCGTGGTGCATCCCAGCAGATCCCAGCTCACCTGCGCCGTATTTTATATATGATGAACAGGTTTGTAATAAGTGGTCCCTTGCCTTGTTCTTTTGTCGTCTAGATACGGTAACGTAGCCGCAATTGCAAGTCGTACCCAAGCCGGAGTTATCCGAAGCATGGCCAGTCACTCCGATTTTGTGGCAAGCTTCTCGCACGAACCACATCCTCGTACGGCACTTTCTTCTCCTACCACACTCTGCGCTTTGACGAAATGCTCTCCGCTCTTGGGCCCCGTTTTCCAATCGAACTCATGGACCTGATATTTAGCTGCCTTGTGGGCGATGCTATCACGCTTGCGAGGTGTCTCTTTCTTGGAAAGATGGTCTTCGACATCTGCCACAGATATCTCTACCGCGTGGTCGTAATACGGATGCCAATCATAGATTCCCAGTCAACGAGGGGCTACGTCGATAAATTCACCAGGTTCTGGACGACATCACGAGACCTCATCAAATACGTCCGCAAGCTTGTGGTCATCAGTCCTCATGTGAAGCCACAGTACGGCAGTCTACTTGGACTCTTTGACAATCACCCTATCAGAGTCTTCAAATTTATTGGACCCAGCGAGCCAAATCGATCAGTGGGATTAGCGCACCTGGCGTTGTTCGCACCTTTCTTGTCTGGTTGGTCTGCCGAGTCCCTCGAAGAATTGGACCTCACTGGGACCCACGTCTTCCCGACGGCCCTTCTCGTGCACCTTAAGAAAATCCGACGCCTTCGATTCTGTCCTGGAACAAGCATCGCGCACCCTTGGTATAGGTGGAGTCCAGCCAACCTCGACTCGAGGCAGCTACCAGCTGAAGAATGTGTCTCAATCCCTGAGCTGGAACTCGAGGAACCCATGTCACCAGAGACTTGGTTTTACCTTACGAGATGTATCAACTACTCTCGTCTCCAAAAGCTTGAGGTCCGCCGACATTGCTCATTGGCCAATCATGACTCAAAGGAACTGCAAAAATTCTTGGAGCTGGCTGCTCCCTTCGTTGACGAGTCATCCTCTATTCCACCTGACTGGCCTTGCGGTAAGTTTCGTTCACTTGCAAGTAGGTGGCATGTATCTAACCAATGTAAAATATCGGCTATAGCACTCTGCCTTCGCCGAGCATCAAATTTAAAGCTTCTGCCTTGCGACTACTAAAAGTTTATGACCACCATATGGGTATCAACTTGGCCATTTCCGAGGTGGATAGGAGTCCGCCTTACCTCGATACCGGTCGTCAATCATCTGGAGCATCTAGTCCCGAATTTTTAAACTCTCCATCGCCACTTCGAGACGTCCCACAAGGCGCTGGCACTGCCTGGAGCGCACTCGACATCTATAACGGATGCATCACCACATCGTAGACCCCACACCTCGGCACCTCTTCCATATATCTAAACTCAAGAATATTTTCCCTTATTTCGTTTGTCTTACTTACACATGTATGTCGTATCTAGATACCTATATCCCTTATCTTCCTTGATATCACAACAACAATGACTGTCGAAACGTCAAGAATTGTGGCGCGAGACGAACGATCTTGACGCTGAATAAGCGCCCCTTTCCCTTGTTTGTTCAAGTTGTCCTGGCACTTTTGCGTCCCGGACGAGCATCACCTCAACCACCACGGCCAAAATACTGTACACGCCAATATGCTCTGTAAAACGTCGCTTTTTACTCTCATGGTACAATGGCATCAAAGCTAGGGTTCCATCGTCAGTTTGGGTTAGCATCAAGCTTACGACCATTGTAATATGAGAAGTCAAAAATGTGCAATGCTTCCGGATGCCATACTCGTTGGAAAAGTACCATTGTACTGGAACCAACCTTCGGTCCATTTCCGGTGAGTTATGTTTCCATCGTTTATCTCCTGTGTACAATTGAACCTATTCAAAGCGCAAGATGGCCGCGGATCGTTGGGCCACAGATTTTTCCTGGGTTTTGAGGTGGATGTATGCGTGGACTTCCCAGCTCGATTATGATTACGACGATTATCGTCACGTATAGTATTACGACGTCGTCCTCGTTGAGACAAATTCAAGTTCGCTTTGGTGAGTATTCAATTTCACATTTGGAACTCCCTTCGAACGTTCGTTCCAGATGTTTGGGCCGCGAGAAGCCCTGCAATCCCATTATTTCAGGGGGTTCTCTCGACCAGGCCTTCGTTCTTCAGGGTGTTACATTTGAATTGACTTTCTATCTTATGGCAGGCGGCCTGTTTGGCTTCCGAGTAACACTCAACACGCATTATATTGGCCTGCAAGGACTCAGGCTCCAGCGACACGCTTCAGCCGTCTCCCAGTGGAATATTATGTCTTCCTTCTTGGGCATAGATTTAACGACTCGCTCTGGCAAGTCTCGAATATGAACTCAGAGAGGCGGTTTTATACCTCATTTCGGTCGTCAGGCGCTGCCAAGAACAACAAATTTTCAGGAACCTCCCTCGATGCCCATTTCAGTACTGTATACAACGCCACCAGTTCCTGCTTGGCCAAGGAAAACAGGGTCTTATAAGGTCCCGTCAATTTTCCGAGAAACAGCGCTCGTTTTTATGAGACCGTTCACGATGCGGCGGTCAGGAGGTTCCCTCCTTTTCAACGCAGACCATCCAAAGTCAAAGGTCCAACACGGTTCAACCAGAGTGAGTCCTTGTTCTTAATGCTTAAAAGACATCGAGCTAAATCATTGGGTTTAACAGTATACCCAGTACGATGGCTCCTGCCCTTGAAAGCATCGTAGACTTCATCGCGTCCAACCTGGTCATTCGTGACTTTTCCTTGACGCCAGACACCGTCAACAGTACTATCCCAGCTGTCGACCCCGATGCAGGCTTTCACAAAGAAATCGCCTGCTATAGTCTTCCATATGGCGCATTAGGCTTTGTCTCCCATGCCCTCACATACTACACCATGTTCTGTCTGTGGTACGGCCGCAAACCTCTCTGGCCATTCCACCCGGTGTCATATACCCGTCTCGACCTCGTGTTGGGTACAGTGAGCTTGATCGTCAGTACGACCATGGCCATCGTTACCTTGGTTCGGTGTAGGAATTCATGGCAGCTTTTGACGATTGGGGTCTGGAAGTTGACCATGTCATTGGTGAATTCCTTTACCACAATTACTGTGGCTCGTATCATTACAAATGGTGGGACGAAGACAAAGGATGCAGCCCATTGGCTGACCCTATGTGAGTTGAACTTGTCTTTTCATTCTTCATCTCGACGCACTTAAAGAGCCTCGTTAACTGTCAATAATCCTAGATGTCCCCGGTATGGTTGCGGGAACAGTGGGAGTAATCTCGTTGGTAACTCGACACTGGGATATTCCGGCCTTACGAATTCTCAGCTACTGCATGCTCGGGGTCTTCGTCTTTATCTTTGGATTTGGCCGCCTTGTTAGCAAGAGCGCCGATGATGATGATACGAAAAATGGCGTCTGCATATTTACCACCATGGTCTCGTTTGTGGTTTTTATGTTTTTTGCTGCGTTTTACTCGGATTGGGCTCTAGGTCTCATGACGGGGAATTTGATAGGCACGCCGAGTAAGGATAAGAGTGCGTTTTACTGGACCTACTGGGTTGCGAAGAGGTTGACGATGCTTAGTTTTTGATGTCTTTGCGATACACTCCTTTGAAACTGTCATTCTTTTGAAACTAGTTCCCCCCAACAGTACGGGCACAACATAGCGTTAGCGCACCCACATCCATGACCTCCAGCTGTGATGTCGATTGGACCTTTCCTCATGGCCTTATAGTCAAATCGGACTTTGTGTTAATGGCAGGCAGCTTGCTCGGCTTCTGAACAACATTCAAAGTATGTCGTATTACCTCCCAAATCGGGCTGTGGGTGTTCCATCACTCTCGAAAGGGATGCCCTTTCTTCGATCAAGAGCTCGGTGCCTGCAAGGCCAAGCATTGCAGGGTCCGATAAGGTCCGTCAGTTTTCCGATAAACGGTTCGCCTTTGCGAGAGTTACTTATCAGTGCTGCTCCGGACGTTTCCTCTGTCAACGCAGGCCACTCAAAAGTGGGAGTTCGAACTTGAGTGAGTCTTTGTTCTTGACGTTTCAAAAACTTCATTCGCCAACTCATTGCGTCGAATAGCAAGCCCAGGCTTCAGCTTCAATCATGGCACCTGTTCACGAAAGCGTCATGGACTTTGCCATGTCCAACCTAGTCATTCGCAACCTTTCTTTAACACCAGACACTGTGAACATTACCGTGCCAATAATGGACCCCTTTAGGGTAGAAATGGCCTGCTACAGTCTTCCCTACGGCGCCTTGGGGTTCATCTCCCACATCCTCACATACTACACCGTATTTTGTCTCTGGTTCGGCCGAAAACCCCTTTGGCCATTCAGCCCAGTGTCCTACAGTCGCATCGATATAGTCCTAGGCGTAGTGAGTTTGGTCGTTAGCACTGCGATGACCATTGTCACCTTGGTCCGGTGTAGAAACTCTTGGCAGTTGTTGACGATTGCAGTGTGGAAGTTGACGATATCGTTGGTGAATGGGGAACCTCCATCTTCGTGGCTCTTATCGTTATGAAGGGTGAGAAGGAGACAATGGATGCGGCTCGTGTGTTATATTTATGTGCGTTGGTTTTCATTATTCGTGCTAGCGCCGACGCATTAGAACGAACTCCGTTGATGTATTGTATACCGTTTAGATGCCCCTGGCATGGCTGCTGGAATGGCAGGTATAATATCGTTGGTCTCTAACATGTGGTGGGACCCTGTGGTACAAACCGTCAGCTATTCCATGCTTGCTATCTTCATTGTTGTCTGGTTAATAGCTGGATTTACCCTCGGTGGTTGTGGTGACGGCTGCGGTTTGACGATTGTGCTTTTTATGTTTTTCGCTGCGTTCTACTCGGACTGGGTTTTAGCTGTAATCACGGAGAATTTAGTGGGCACACCAAGCAAGGATACAAGCGTGTTATTTTGGACTTACTGGGTCGCAAAGAGGTTGACAATGCTTAATCTGTAATAAGAGTCTGTAACAACTTAGATTAGATGGCCTGTGCTCTTACCACACCAACATCTGTCGAACACTCTCCTGTTAGCATCGATAGAGCGTCAACGCTTGAACGTTTGAACGTTTGAACCCTGATTTCGATCGATCGATATCATCAGCTGCTGCTGCCAAGCACACCAATTTCGGGAACCTGCCTCGACACTCATTTCATTTGTCGACGCCGACGTCAGACCTCCTTGGCCTCCGCCCACCCACTGCAGGGTCCCATAAGGTTCCATCAGTTTTCCGAGGGCTGTCGCTGGTCAGGAGGGCATCCATTACCGCTCCGCTGGGTTTCTCGATGCTTTATGCAAAGTCGTTAAATTATGGGTTGCAAGGACGTGAGGTTGTGCACCCAGACCACAATGGCTCCTGCCTTCAAAGCCATTGTTGACTTCGTCACATCCAACCTAATCATTCGCGACCTCTCTCCAAGTCCGAACATCGCTAACGGTACAGTGTCGACCCCGAAGTAGATCTTCATGAGATGTTCGCTTGTTATGGTCTTCCGTACGGCGCGATAGGCTTCATCTCACATCTCCTCACCTACTGGACCGTATTTTGTCTCTGGTTTGGCCGTAAACCCCTCTGGCCCTTACGTCCAGTGTCATATTCCCGCTTCGATCTAGCGCTGGGTATAGTCAGCTTGGTCAGCAGCACGACTTTGGCGATTATAACGCTGGCCCGGTGTCGGAACCAGTTGCAACTGGTGGAGATCGCGGTGTGGAAGGTGGGGATGTCTTTGGTGAATGGTTTGACCTCTATCAGCGTGGCTGGCATTATCACCAGCCGTACTGCTGAGCAGCTAGGGAGCGACTCGGACGTGAGGTATTTGGCCTGCTGGTTGATATTATGTGAGTTACTTGGTCATTCTTCATGTTGGCGCTCACCAAGAGAACCCCTAACTGCATACGACTCTAGACGTCCCTTGCATGATTGTAGGAGTGGCGGGAGTAATCCCGTTGGTCCATCACCAGTGACAAATTGCGGCACTCCGAATCCTCACCTATTGCACACTTGGCGCCTTCCCCGTTAGCATTTTGGTCGCAAAATTTGCTAGCACTACAGGAGATACCTGGGAAGATGACGACGGCAGTTGTTACAGTTTCGCCTACGGCGGCGTGCTTATCGCTTTCGTGTTTTTGGGCGCGTTTTATTCGGATTGGGCTCTAGGTGTGATCGATGTGATCACGGGTAATTTAGTAGGCACACCAAGTCCGGACAAGACAATTGTTTTTTTGGCTTTACTGGGTTGCGAAGAGGTTGACGCTGTTTAGTCTTTGACATTACGAAGCTTGTTTCGAGCAACGATGTAGATCGCATTGCGTGAAAGAGCGCGATGTGTGGCACCACGAGTAGCCTTCAGGTTTCTCTGAGCTAGTGAATAGCCAGAGTTAAGATTCCTATGAACCATGGCCGGGGAGTAATTCAGCGACGAACTCCCTCTGAAAATTATGATACTCACCTTTCTGTCTGACCACGCTCGGTGGCTACGTTGTCGATAGCAAGATCAAGAACCACGCAACTTAGGAAGCCGAGTTGGCGGCCGAAGCCGAGTTTTCACTCTTCGGCACATTGCGGGGTTCTGAACTTGTTCCGTTGCATCTCCCCAAAGCTTCGAACTCTGCCACTACTTCAAGGAGACCTGCCCAGAAGATTTCTCAGCGCTCGGCGGTGACTGGGTAATCATCATAGGCAGAACGCAAGAATGGTAGAACGAGGCAGGATGGCAAGGTGTTGCCGCCCCCCGCAGTCCATGCAGGGTCTCATCGGGGCCCGTCATGTTGTCGACAAATAGCAACAGACAAGACGCAATTTCATGAGGACCTGCTGACATGGGTGATGGCGGTCAGGAGGATGCTTTTTGTGCGACGTAGACCATCCCAACCTCGAAGCTCGAAAGGTGGAAAGTGAAGTGAGTCCTCGTTTTGGCGCATTGAACAAGTTCCAAACTAAACCCATACACATATTTAGACGCGATGGCTCCTGTTGTCGAAAGCATCATTGACTTCGTCACATCCAACCTGGTCATCCGCGACCTTTCTTTGACACAAAGCGATGTCAACGGTACTGGGCAACTGACAGACCCCAATGCAAGTTTTCATCAAGAAATCGCCTGCTACAGCCTTCCTTATGGCGCGTTAGGCTTCGTCTCCCACGTCCTCACATATTACACCATGTTCTGCCTCTGGTTTGGCCGTAAACCCCTCTGGCCATTCCGTCCGGTATCATATACCCGCATCGATATAGTGCTAGGAGTAGTGAGTTTGATTGTCAGCACCACTATGGCCATTATCACTTTGGTTCGTTGTCGGAGATCATGGCAGCTTCTAACGATCGGGGTGTGGAAGCTCACTATCTCACTGGTGAATTCATGCACATCGATTACTGTCGCTCATATTGTCGCGGGTGGTGGAACGAAAACGAGAGATACAGCATATTGGCTCCTTCTATGTAAGGCGCCCTTTGTTATCGTTCTCTCTGGTCCACTGAAATTCCGCGATACTCTAGACATCCCCGGGATGATTTCAGGCATGACGGGTTTGATCTCATTGGTCAGCCACCACTGGTACATCCCGGCTTTCAAGTATTTGAGCTACGCTCTGGCGGGGGTCCTTGGGGTTATCTTCACAGGAAGCCGAATGTATTTCGACGACAAACCTCGAGAAGTCATCGTTTCCACAACAACGTTCAGCTTCGTGGCGTTTATGTTCTTGGCTGCGTTTTACTCGGATTGGGCTCTTGGTTTGATGACGGGGAATTTGGTCGGGACACCCAGTAAGGACGCAAGCGCGTTCTATTGGACGTATTGGGTCGCGAAGAGGTTGACGATGTTTAGTATTTGAAATGGTTGTATACAAAATTATCACGGATATTGAAGTCTGCACCCGGTTCGATTGACGCGTACGCTGAAATGCATCGCTCGAAACGCGCAAAGCCTGGGTCATCTGTGATTCGGGTAGTTCGCTTGGCTCTAGCCGATCCTTAAAAAGTGTTAAAAAAGCGTTCAAGACGCTTTTTAAGAGCTAGCCGTCGCTTATAGTCTACAGATGGGTACCGGTCTCGAGATGCAAATGGGACTGCCAGGATTTCTACGAACCATTGTTCTCGGTGTTGGCCCGAGGTTTCCATAACACAGTAACCCGTCGACGCCCCAGCAATGACTGTCGAATTGCTACAGCCGAGGCTCTGAATGGGATTACAGCAACATCGAAGATTCCGAGGCATTGGTCAACAATGAGCGCTAGTGTGCTACCACGCTGGCATAGCCCACCAGCAGATGCATCCAACGGACCCAAGTTCCGAGGGCAGGCGTACCGGCCGTATCCAACGGTTCTACGTATCCGCAAGGAGCACAAGTTCTCGATTACAATGGTTCATTTCTTTACAAGTGTGATACAGTAATGAGGTATAATAGATATATGTATGAACGTGTGAGATATGTTATATGTCGTGGAGAGAAGGAACGTGGTAAGGTAATGATCATTTGAATGCAACTAGTTGGATACAAGAGAAGTTGGAAGGGGTTCATGTCATGTCATTGTCAGTGCATCTTAAGGTCTAGTATGGAGGCCAAAGAGAAAGAGGGGGGTTCTCTTGAGGGAATTAGGGCGTATATCTATGTTGAAGGGAGTAGTCAAAGGTTTCCGGTTGGATGATAATGGGGCAGCGTAAAGAATCCGGGGTATCAAGGCGGTTAACAGCCATCAGGAAGGGTATCATCGTCGTTAAAGTCTGAACCGGCGTTGATACCAAGCCCCCGGCTTGCAAAAGCACGCATAAACGTGCAAGTATGTTTGCCGCCATATCGATTCTGATCAGCTTGTATCCAAGAATCACGAGCGTCGGCAACTATAGGGAATATCGTCAGTGTGGAGGCAAAGTGAAACAAGAGGTAGAACGAACATGAAGGATTGCAAGGTTGGAGAGGGAGGGCGTCTATGAGGAGTTGCATGAAAACGATGTTGCCTTCTGAACCGGTGGGGTCAGAGAGGTGGTTTGGGTTGAAGCCGTTGTCGGTGACCAATGCGGCGAGGACGTTATGAAGCATGTTTGCCCAAACTTCTCCGATCTCTATAGCCGGCGTTAGAAACGAGTAAAAGGGGGTCAGAGGGAACGTACTGTGAACTTCGTTGAGTTGCTTGAGGCTGGAATAACGCAATGGGTTGGTTTTACTGCATACGATATATGAGAAAACCCATTGAGAGCGGCCAAAATAGGACTTACGGATTGGTGGAGTAGGGGTGCGTACGAATACCAGCATCACTGCCAGTCACGTATTGACCCATGATGAAATCTCCAACTTTGGCATCGCTTTGGATCCACCTAAGGATGAATTGAAAAAGTCAGTAAGTGCATCAGGGCAACGGGATGGAAAGCGTACCCGGCGACAGCATCAGACCAACCCTCACCCAAACCACCAGATTCGAGGGCTTGCAAACAACGGCCCGTTCCACCACCAGTCATACGGTTAGTGATACCGTGGGTCATTTCATGGGATACGACATCATCTTCCATTGCACCATCGCGACGAGGCTGGGCGGGTGTTATTAGAAGGAAAGCGATGAAATAATAATGCTTACATTGGTCTCAGTGAAGATGAACATTCTGCAAATGCCATTTAACCCGCTGAATGCAAGTGTACATTATTAGAGACGGTGACACCGGAAGAAGATATGATGGCAAACTCACTCAGGTGGGCTGGCAAAGTTAGCATTATTAACGCCGCCTTTATCCTGAACCGACAAAAGAACCCGATCCCCGTCTTGACCGCCTTTTCCAAAATTGTTTTGTTGGAAGTTGAAAGCCTGTTCAGTGAAGCCGTACAGGTACGCAAAATCGTGAACGACGTTGGCGACGTAAAAGGCGTTAGTGCTTGCAGCGAGAATGTTCTCGCTGTCGATTGGGTCATTGTCGGTGTTAAATACAAAATTGAAGTTCAAGTTATCTGAGCTTTCTTGAGCACCGCCTTTGGTCCCTTTGGCAGCGATGACGTTGTTTCCGCTATTGAACATTATCACCTCCCAGCGACGAAGACAATACCGATGGACTTACGATGTGTTCGTGAACTGGACCGTCCCGTCATCGTGCCAACCAAGTGGAGACGATTGGAGGTTCTCGGGGTCTTCCAAGGTAACTAGCCCATCCAAAACGCTCAATCGATCCACGGGCACGACGGTATACTGCGAGATGTCAGATCAAAGGCAGGGAATTCTTAAACCGAATACTTACCGTTGCGTCGGCCACGAAATCTGTCACAGTAAGTAAATCTCCCGAATGCGCATCAACAAAAGCCTCCATCCAAGCATTCGTGTCGTCGTCTCGCAATTGAAAGACATGTGCGAGAGCAGCTGATCCATCAGGTCGTGCAACCCATTCAATCGTGGGCTCCGAGTCATATAGTTTTGCCTGAAGCAAATTCTCAGTTTGAGGGACAACAGATTCCAGGCTGAGGGTTGGTGTTGAATTGGCGAAGGTGGCTAATGAAATGTCAAGACCCGATAACCAGGTAATTTGTCCGAACGTTACTCACTTGGCTTGACGAATGAATTGCCAAAGGTCGTGACCTTCCCATCCTTCCATGCAATGTTCGCCACCGCGTTCGCAAAGGGAATACCGTCCTAAAATGAGGTTGGCATGGTAAGATCTTGGAAAGGGATGAAGAGAGATGAGAGTACGAACATAAGCCTGTTTCACCCAAGCAAATTTCTCCGTATCCCTGTTGTAACCAGATTTGTAGGCTACCTCGTTCGCTCCTACTCCTATCTGGCTGGTTACAAAAGATATAGCAGCATCTGCTATCGTCCCATTCCCAGTCAATGATGAAGTTCCCGCAGGTTGATCAAGACCAGCTTTAAATGTCTGAACAATTGTGGTAAGGCCCAAGGTCGATCCGTGGATAGAAGAAGCACACACCTGAAAGGTATTGGGAGGGTGGAATGTTACCACTTGAACGTCACGGCCATAATGTCGTACACGGTGCGTATGATGGGTCGCGTGTTGTGGCCATGGTGCGGCATCTGCGACTGAAGCGTAGATAACAGCAAGAAAGAAAGAAGAAAGAAATTGATCTAAAATGACCATCTTTAGAAGAAGGAAGTTGAGAAAGAAACCAGGGTTCCGTCAAGGAGACCAAGCTAGGAAAGAAAAGTAGCCGGGGGAAAAGGAGGGGGAAGCGATGCTGCACGGAAGCTGATACCAGACCTTTTATTGTGCTGCAGGCGCCTCAGCAACAATCCAGCACTTGGCCGCAAGCTTGGCCGAATGTTCAAAAGCAGGACGGGCCGGTCCCTTTGAGAATCCTTGGATTTCCGGCCACGGTTGGCCTGAGGCTATTGTTACCCCATCGTGTGCTGATGCGGGCTTGGAACGTTGGCAGTAACAATGCCACGGAAAGGAAGTCTCGACTCATTGTTCTCGAAGTGGATTACGTTGAAGCCCAAGGTCAAATCTCCATGCCATCGCTGTCGGAACCTATCTTAGTCAGCAGCTTCAGTTGCCGATAGCGACCCTGAGGCTGAACTTACCTCGACCTCGTGGGTGGAATTTCCAGCAAAGGCCGTCCTTTCCGTATTCACAGACGAGTGTTGTTTGCACGATCCTGCAATCAGAATAAGAGCATTCTTGTAGATTCATTTCGGTGAGGATATTCTTCATTCCTTGTCGAAACAATTACAGATCGATTTCGAGGTTGTACGATATCGCCTTTCGTAAGTTCCTGAGCTCCGGTGATTGAAGGTGATTGACAACCAAGTCTCTTACCTCCGAATATCTTCCAATTGACCGGAACGGCCCACGCGCTCGTTGCGTGGACGGGAAGAACAATCGGTCCATTCATATTTACCTTTGTTGACCCAGCTTATTGTTTCCAAACAATCACCAAACAATTGGAACCCTGAAGTTGCCACTGCAGTTTCATGGTTTCCAAGGGGCAGCGCGAAGTGGCAGCTCATCCTGTAGAGTGGCTTGCTATACCTCAAAAAACCATCCAAATTGGACCACTGCGGTGAGTCTTTTATGTAAATCTGCCACCATTGCCTCCCTCATGCCATCGGGAAGAGAGTGATCATGAGCATCACACGAAATAAATAATTTACGAATGGATTTGTCGTCGGAATAATCAACCTGGACTGGCGGCTGTGCTCTGAGGTCTCCCCCAAGTCACAACAAGGTCTCAATTGAATTCTAAGCACCATCAAGATCACTTACATACACCGAGTCCAAACCAGTGTAGTCAACGACAGCAATCATTAGGAGTGCTTTCTGACACTCTTCGGGCACTGAGAAGTCGTTATGGAAATGAGCCGCATGGACTCCCAAACCCCAACTTGCGAATACCTTCCAAAGCAAACGACGGTTCGCCCCATGGCACCTACTGTATTTACATCTGCCTGAACCTGCGTCATAATGTGCGGAAGCAATAAGCAAAAGAAGCGAGTTGCAGTTTGATATTCATACTCGGTGAGCTTTTCCCCAAGGTTTTGGCGAGATGCTTACTTGTCGGGTTGCAAGGCCAGAGGATCAAACTGTCCATAAATAGGTGTAGAAAGACGACGTTCCCTTCCCTTCCTTTTGGATTGGTACCTCCATTTGGGGACCATCCATGCGCACTAACTGGGGCGCCGTACACATTATACAACATGTTCGCCCAAACGTCTCCAACTCCTGGTGATTTAAAAGCCTGAGATTACTGGTGTGTCGAGATAAACTTGCGACTGACTCCCCTCCAAGGAAATCGCCAAACGTCAAAGGGTTGGCTGTCCTTCCTATGGTGTTGGCAATGTCCTGTCCACTGAAAGCCACGGCTTACCCGGAGGTCGAGTAGGTATCTTCTTACACCATGCGCATTGTTTAGGGCATACACTCCTGACACCCAGTCCTGGATAACCCCAGATGTCTGTTGCGCTGGCGACTTTGTCTGAAATACTCCCAGATGAAAGTACACTTTTGAATCAACGGAAACTTGACCTACGCGGTCGGATGAAGGAATCACCGAAAGCAGTGACCTGGGGTATTTAAGGTCACGAGAATAAAGTATGAAGAATAGAGACCAATTCTAACCTGATCTTCGTTGAAGGCAACATTGGCCACCGCGTTTGCGAAGGGCGTACCACCCTGTCCCGTCGTATAAACGTTAGTGCGGTAACAGGTGTCATCACTCGTCCATGTCCATGGGCTTGGGAGGAGTAAGCACGATCCGTGACTTCTCCAGAGAATCCTATTGATAGATGATCTCGTCGACACGGACATCGAGACGGCTTGCCTTGAAGGAAGTCAGAATTTGTTCAACTTGTTGTTGACCGGCGCCTTTCGGGAGGGCTATTTAATTCCTTCGCCGTACTGTACGTCTGCGACGAAGGAAAAATCATCCACAAAACATTAGATCCGTTTGAACTTACCTCATACGTGGATGAAGGGCAGGCTGGCGCCTAGGTTGGAGTCGAAGAGTTCGGTGAGTAGAGACCTTGGATGCGACGAATGGTCCTGCGAGAGCAAAACCGATAAAGGCTACGAAGAGCACTGCACGAGCGAGATAAACAGGCTTCATGAATGTCTTTGAACTCGACCGGCTCATAACTCCTCATAGTCATACGAGGTCCAAGTTGTCCTTCGTTTCTGGAGAAGAAAATCAACTCGTTCCAGGTAGTTCGAAGCATACCAATGATTGATCCCTTCAATCCCCCTGCTTCGTTTTTGTTGGTTTCTTGGGCATGGGACAAGAGGGTGAAGAAGGGGTGGGAAATATATACCGTGAATGGATTCTTCGGCAACATCCGAGCAACCCTCAACGTCGTCAAGCGCAACGACCAAGGCACTCAGATTGTCATGGACGACGAAACCGCCGAGATAGAACTGGTGCGTCTTTCTTCCTGAGCGATCTGTACCTACTTAAGCCTGCCTATAGCTTGAGCAGAACCTCCACAAAACGAAGCAGATATCGCAACGAATGACCTGTATGTTCAGTTTCCAACTTCGACTGATGCGTATTCATTTGACAAGCAATCCTGGATAGCTTTGACACTCGAATTGCCAAGCTAGAGAAGTCTATATTGCCGCTTTATACGTCAACGCAAGTCTTGAATAGACGCGCGAGTAGTGCGTAGCTTCATCACGTTGAACGGCGGTCGATTAAACAACCATCAGACATCGAGAAGGCGTTGCTTAAAATCGATGAGGTGGCGAGTAATCAAGAAGGAGTTGCGGCTGAAGAAGCGCTTATATTGAGGGGGCAAGTACGTTGCTGTGCCCAACAGACTTGGTTCTTATCTATCTTAGACCTCAACCTGGACAATTCGAAGCATACAAGGATGCCCTCGAACGGTTGAACGCGTCGATTGCGTTCAAGTCAATGGACAGAGATTCTAGGGACACAGTACGTGCTTTTCTTGCTCGTTTCTTAACGCTTCCCTCACCCTTCTTCAAGGCCCGTCTCGTAGAAACCGGAGCGAAGAAACTTACGCAACTTTACACTAAACTCGTGGCAGAAGGATCTTCTGGTCCAACTCCTGGACCTTCTGAGTTGGTCGTCGAGCCCTTCCCGCCAGCCTTGCTCGGCACTCTCAGACCGCTCGTGGCATTCCTTCGTACCCTACCCCTTCCATCGACTCATCCATCACATCTAGCTGCACCAGGAATATTTTCAACTCTCAAAGAAGCTCAAAAAGGCTATGCTGATATGCGAGGAACTTGGAGTAAGAAGTGTCTGGAGGGTCAAGGCAAACGCGTTTTGGACCGAGTGGATACTGTAGATTCCATCGGTGCCGGAAAGGAGTTTGGGAATTGGGTTATGCTCCTATTGGACGTTGCTGAGGTAAACCGTTACCCCACACTTTTATTCTCGTTCTGATCTTAGCCACAGGCGGAATACAACCTTCTCGATGACCTGAGCCCTTTGAATGCACCTTCGCTGATCGCATCGTCATATGGATCACTTCTTAATCCAATCCTCGTACTCTTCAGTACAACACTTTCATCCCTTACCGCTCTTATCAAACGGTCCCTTCACCAGTACACGTTCCTGGCCTTATCCTCTTATGAGGCGCTTCTATCCCTACAACCTCGGTGGGACAACCTGCTTGCACGAAGGGGTTCAGAAACGCGAAAGGAGACCAATGAATTGAAAGACGGCTTGCATGCCCTTCGGGCCATTTGCCTCCGTAGCTTCCCCGAATTCCTGGCGGATCTTAAGATGGGTGCTCTCGGAAAAGGAGGAGAATTGAGTACTGGGCTTGCAGATTTCACGGTATCAGTACGTGATTCATGGTTTTCGTTGGCCCTATGTTGCTAACGCGCATATAGACGGTGAAGTACATGGAACGACTGCCTGAGGTACAAAGTGCTGTCGGATCTGCCCTTCTCACTCTCGGAGATGGGAATTGGAAGATGGGTGAAGGTGTACAAGTTGGGAAGGGTCCGAAGCTCGCGGATGGCGACGAGGGTGTCATTCTCGAACACTACGTTTGTAAGTCCGCACACCGTCTGTCTTGGGAAGTCCTCGTTCATCCTCCCTAGATGATGTTATCACAACCTGCGTCAACAGTTTGAACACACTTTCACGTACATCAAAGCGTCCTGCATTCGCTGCAATATTCCTACTGAACAACATATCCTATTTGCGTCGCTTTATCCTCCTCGAGCCACTCCACGATGAATTAACCTCCTTACTCTCCAAACCTACGCAAGATGCCTTAAATTCCAATTTCCGTACCGCCAAAGCTGGATATTTCGATTCAAACTACTCTCCGCTAATGCAAGCTCTCGCTGACGATCCAAAGGAGAAGCAGGGGAAGTCAGCAACCAAAGAGAAGTTCACGAGGTTCTACGATCTCCTAGAAGAGGTTGTGGAGAGGCACAAGTTTTCGAAAGTCCTGGAGGATGATGGAGATGGTCGAGAAGTTCTCGCAGACGAGATTATCAGGCTTGTTATTCCTTCGCTTCAGCGATTTATGCAGAAGCACCGCGACAAGGATTTCAGTAAGAGTGCGTGGTTTCTCTTTTTTGTGTGCGACATCTCACTAACGAGCTGGTGATAACAGACCCTCAGAAGTGTCAGTGTTGGCCATTGTTTTTCGTCCACCTTCACTCATGATTTATCCCTTCTAGATATAAAGATGTCCCCAGACGCTGTCGAATCTCAACTTCGGGGGATATTCCGATGAGGATATCTCCTGAATTCTGTTGTACAGTAATGTATCAATTTCTTGTGTTGGACACGAACCTCGTCTTCCCCATTCCACTTTCCGTTTTGCGGCTAGATGTGATATCTTGTGACCTCCTTTTCAAATATCTCTCGGCAGAGCGGGAAATAGTTCTTCGTCTAGGTAAGAAAGCCTAGAGCCCCTTTCCCGCTTCTTTTGGTCTTCGTCGCGAGGTGTCGGTGGTGTCCTGCCAGTTCTTTCTTTTTCTCACTTTCTTCCGCACTATAATGACATCTGGAGGCACTACTCATCACATTCGCATGACCGTTAACTCGTTACCACTTATCAGGTAATTTTAGTCCATTTTCCACATAAACCACCTCATCGCACACCTGGATAGGCTCTATTTCCCCCCTTTAGCAATCGTTATCAAGACTGAGCAGGGTCCTCGCAGTTGCGCAACACACACCCGCAATGTAGGGGTATCTGGTCTGTGTGATTTGACGCGTGTTATGATCTATGGTCGAACGACGGCGTGGGGGAGTGTTTTGCTTGATACATCTCAAGTAGCCTGACACCTCATTGCTGAAGTGTGGTGCGTCCAAATCTTCTCCTGCATCCTAATTTATGACCATGAGCCTTCGAACTCAGCCATGGACCATGGCGAGTGATCTGCGACGACACGTAGGCTGGATCGGTGCGTTAGCAGTATACGTTTCCAGGCTCACCCTTACATATCCTACTGACAGCTTTTGAAGTGACCAGAAACAGCGCTGGCTAATAGCGGCTCCGATTATGTTTTCGGCCGATATATCACCAGTTCTACGACGACCCTCTTCGTCGGTTATTCCGTGAAGGCTCGTTCAGTTTATGTTCGCCTTTCTGTCCTCCACATACTGGAGCCCACAGTGCTATAGTTCCTGCGGCAAAGGACAATCAGGTACGGGCTTTACTCAACCTAGCAGGGCGCCAACTACAATTGACAGTTTTGTCGTTCTTACAGCGGCTGAGCCTCAGACTCAAGAAGTGTGTTTATGTTTAAATTTATCTCCATCACTTCAGGAGAATAGGAAATCGTCGTCTTTTGTTGGTCATACTATCAAGATGTCTGGAAAATACTACGAATTCCCATTCGACGTGGCCCTTCAAATGTCTTCTGACCTGGCATATATCTCTTGTGTCGTGCGACCTAAATTGGTGTCTGCAGCGACAATCGTATATGGTACTAAGAATACCCAACCCTGCCGCAATCACAGCTTATTCTCTCCGCACCTACCAGGTATGTTATAAATATATGCACTCAAACCATGTGCTCACGGACTTACGATAAGCTCTATCCGCTTCTTCATAACGGGCGAGTGATGCGGTGTCAAATTTCCCCGCATTCCTGATGACTCGTCCCATATGGAATTTGTCCAGCGAGCTTCGAAAGTGGTGAGGATAGCATCCTAAACTTGACACGGCCCTTTGTCTTACATGCGTGTTTCTGCTGGGTGGCTATCTATGATCCTTATTGAGCAAGAATAGGGTCGATGCCACATCGTTCGTGGACCTGAGGGGAATGGAACGAAGGCTTGCGCAATTTACTCGCTGGCGAGAGCGAGTTCAAACTGGCATAAAAAGGCTCGCATTTTTGCTCATCTCGTTCATTCAAGCTCTCTAGATCTTTCTTCTCCTCGTCCTTCCTCTACACCTTATTTAATATGACAGCATTCAACAAATTCTTGGCTACTGTTCTCCTCGCTGTGACTTGCGCTAATGCAAGCTCAAAGCACGCTACACACCGCCGTCGGGATATCAGCGCTGATGTGTCGGTCGAGACTTACCACCCACCCACCACTTACCAAGTACGTTTCATTATTCGAGAGCTCGGCAATTATTGATGGCAATCTTGTAGACATTCGGCGATGGTATCGACCACCCCATGGGCAAGAGTACCAGCGGAAGTGGTGGCATCGAGGATGCAGCTGTTTCCTTCGTCCAAACCCAGCTTGGTGTTGACCAGGCATCCGTGTCCTTCAAGTCTGGCTTCGCTGGCCAGGCAGCCTCACACGCCTACATCAAGCAGGCACACGTATGAAATATCCACTTCTACCTAAACAACTTTGAACTGACCGGTCGCGTTCAGAACGGCATTCCGTTTGCGAACGCTGTCGCTAACGTGGCATTCAACAACGCGGACAAGGTACGTTCTCTGACACGTTAGGACCGACTTGGTGTTCATCTACTCGCGTCAAGGTCGTGGCCTTCGGCTCGTCATTCGTGAAGCCAAGTACGTTTTTCCCCTTGGAATAATTGCACATCCTTTAAATCCATGTTTCAGAGAGCATTGCAAGTTCGCAACCATCAATCGCGGCGTCACAAGCTGCTTCGATCGCTGAGAAGGCCCTCAACGGCAAGTACAACGATCACCCACCTTCTCTCGAATACTTCGCCAAGGAGGATGGAACCGCTGTCTTGACCCACGTCATCGAAATTCAAAATGAGGAGGCAGGGACCTGGTATGAAGCCTTCATTGATGCCCACTCCGGCGAATTGGTGTCTGTGACCGATTTCGTCGCGGATGCGACAGTATGTGGTTCAACTTACTTTATTTTCATGACTTAACATTCTGGCAAAACCTAGTACCGAGTTCTTCCCGTGAATAAGGAGACTATACCTGATGGCATTCAATTACTCGTTGACCCCGAAGATTTGATTGCCTCTCCCGGCGGATGGTTAAGCACCGCAGCTACCAAGTGAGTTCTCTACGAGATGCATTGATCCCGAAGACTAATGTCAACCTTGATAGGCGGACATCGTAAGTTCAGCCTCCACGGCGATGAGACAAGTAATTGATCTCCGTTAGGGGCAACAATGCGATCGCATACATAGGAAACTCCCAGGGCAACACCACCGTACAGTCAGCGACAAGCACATTCGACTACCTCTACAACACTGCGCTAGAAGCCACCGCAGCACCAAACCCCGATGCTGCCCGCGTTAATGCATTCTATACCGTCAATACCGTCCACGATTTCACTTACCGGTTCGTGATCATGTTGATATGTTCTTTGCGAAAGTCCTGACTCGGGCCCTCAGATATGGATTCACCGAGGTGACACCGGTCCAGCTTGCTCAAAATATCCACTGACAGGGCAACATGATAGACTGCCTTCAACTTCCAATCGAACAACAATGGCAAGGGTGGTAGTGCGAATGACCCTGTCCTCATCCAAGTTCAGAGCACTGCTGGCACTAACAATGCCAATTTCGCTACACCTGCAGAGTAAGAAATCTCGACTTAAAATTTAAATCCTTCTGACGTTTCTCCAATAGTGGTTCTTCAGGACAAATGAGTAAGCTATGCTCATAACTGCGAAATAGAAGGAAAACTGACACATCACTCGCAGGAATGTACCTCTGGACCTACACTACGGTATTTATTTTTGCTGTCTTCGCCAAAGAGGCCTAGTAACACTCCACATCCAGCCCCGCCGAGACGGTGCCCTCGAAAACGACATTGTCGTCCACGAAATGACACACGGTGTCACCAACCGAATGACTGGTGGTGGTACCGGTCGATGCTTGCAAACCACTGAATCCGGTGGCATGGGTGAAGGCTGGGGAGATGCTTTGGCCGAGTGAGTTTTTGCCATTGGTACTCGTCAGTCCGAATTCCAATACTTATATGACATATAGCTGGACCGAGAAGACCTCTGCCGCTGTTCCCGACTACGTAATGGGACAATACGTGATCAGCGACGCAGACGGTATCCGTACCCATCCGTACTCTACCAACGCGTACGTGGACTCTTCAATCCCGTCCCTGGGTGATTCACTGACTCTTATGAACAGCACAACCAACCCGTTGAGGTACTCGAGCATTGCAGCTCTCAACGAAGTCCACAGTATGTCTCTGGATCTGCAATATACGTGCTATGAACTTATAAACCCTTACACAAACAGATATCGGAGAAGTCTGGGCTAACCTGCTCCATAACGTCTACTCTGCACTCGTTAGCGCACATGGCTGGTCAGCCTCCGCTCGCACCAACCCAGATGGAACTGAGGGTAACATCGTCTGGCTCCACCTCTTCCTCGATGCGCTCGCTCTCCAACCATGCAACCCCACTTGTGAGTTTAGCTTACGATTGAACCGAGAAGAGATGCTGATGCGGGACAATCATAATAGTCGTTCAAGCTCGTGACGCATGGATTCAAGCCGATGTCAACCGATACGCTGGCGCCAACAAGTGTACCCTCTGGCGTGCATTCACCAGCAAGGGTCTCGGACAGGGGGCCGCCAACTTTAGGGATAGCGCCACTCTCCCAACTGGCTGCTAATCGCCTCCCTCATCAAGTGATACCCAATCAACTTTCCACTCGTAGAACTACAAATGTCATATAGATCTGTAAAGTATAGCACAAGTAACAATCCATCACGTTCATTCTTCGTCAATTCCCATGTCCTAGCTCCAGCTGCACACCTTCCAAGTCTGTTTCTGGTTTCTTGCCACTAAGGATGAGTGGATAACTGCTGGGAGATCCAGTAACCTCGACTTGCTATCTTTCTCACTGTGTTCAAAGGAAACTCAATCATAAAAGTAGACCGTGATACTATTTCGTAGGTGATGCGGCTGCCCACGGTCCGTGGGAAGAAATAGCATGCGGCTCGCACCTTGACCAGCACAGTGTGACCCGGCTGCGTCATCACCCTCCCTCATTATATATAACCTTTCCTCACTGGTATTGACCCCAGGATGTTCAAGTTTTCTTCAGCCTCGATTCGCATTGTGGCAAGGAGTGAACCGCATTCAAAGGTTGAGATACGTAGGAAGCTCCCAGTATGTTCTGGACATATCGTCTTGAGGCACCCAATTGGCCCTTTGTTTTTCTAAAAAAACATTGGCCGTATATGATGCCAACCGTACAGTCCCAAAAATATTCGAACTGTCAGGTACGTTTCAATTTTTTGCTTCAACGCATGCGCTCACGAACTGACGATAAACTCTATCAGCTTCTTCATAATGGGCGAATGATGTTATGTCCGTTTCTCCACATCCTTGGCTCCCTGGTGACCGTCATCCAGCCTTGACAATTGCGAGGATAGCACTGTCCCAAACTTGGCACAGGGCTTGGCCTTACGCGTGCGTCATTGCTAGGTCATTAAGATCGAATACTTTTTTGCTATCTATGATCCTTAACGGGCAAGAATAGGGCTTCACTTTTGGAAGATGGGGAAAACCTTCGTGCAATCTCCTCGCTGGCGAGTGTTAATTGTCATAAAATAGTCCACATTCATGGTCTCCTGCTCCGTAGGAGTTGTCTAAGCTCTCTTCCTCGTCATTCTTTTGAACCGCATCTAATATGCCCACATTCCACAAATTCCTGACTACTATCCTACTCGCCGTTACTTACGCTGATGCCAGCTCAAGGTACGCTACTCATCGGCGTCGGGATATCGGTCCTGGGGTGACGCTGGAGACTTACCACCCACCCACCATTTATGAAGTGCGTCACGATATTCGATAGTTTGGTAACGACTGATGGCCTCGTTGCAGACTTATGGTGATGGTATGGACCACCCGGCGGCCAAGAGTGCCAGTGGAAGTGATGGAATTGAAGAAGCTGCCATCTCTTTTGTTCAATCGCATCTTGGCGTTGACCAGGCATCCGTATCCTTCAAGTCAGGCTTCACTGGTGAAGCAGCCTCACACGCCTACGTCAAGCAGGCACATGTATGGGATCTTGATGCCGACGGGCCAACCAATTTCGGACTAACGGAACATCATTAGAACGGGATTCCTTTCGCGAATGCTGTTGCCAACGTGGCATTCAATAAAGCAGATAAGGTAGGTTCATTGAAGTATTCTCATTTCTGTGGTTGATCCATCTGTCCCCAGGTCGTCGCTTTTGGTTCTTCGTTCGTAAAGCCGAGTAAGTCCTCCGTTTGGGGTGACATGTCGCGTTCTAAATCCAAACCACAGGAAGTATCTCAGGCTCACAACCGACGATTTCTGTGTCACGGGCCACGCAAATTGCTGAGGAAGCGCTGAACGGGAAATTCAATGAGAAGTCACCGACGCTCGAATACTTCGCTAAGGAGGATGGAACCGCTGTTTTGACCCACGTCATCGAAATTCAAAGCGAAGATACTGGAGCCTGGTATGAGGCTTTCGTTGACGCGCATTCAGGAGAATTAGTGTCTGTGACCGACTTCGTCTCAAGCGCAACGGTATGTAGTCTAAGCTTCTCTTCTCTTCACGATTCGAAATGCATGGCGAAACCTAGTGGCGGGTTGTTCCAATTTGGAAACAGTCCATCTTGGAGGGCCTCGAACTACTTGTTGATCCAGAGGATCTCCTCGCCTCCCCTAATGCTTGGCTATCAAACTCGACTAATATCAAGTGAGTCCCTTACGAGACGTCATGACCATGGAACTAAAACTATGCAGGACCACATCGTAAGCTCCTCCTCCACAAGGCCAAGGTGGGGAATTGATATTTTTTTCCAGAGGTAACAATGCGATCACGTACATAGGAAACTCGCAGGGGAATGTCACCACACAGTCAACTACGAACACGTTCGACTATCTCTATAACATTGGAGGAGAACCTGCCGCATCACCGAACCCAGATTGTGCTCGCGTCAATGCGTTCTACGTGGTCAACACTGTTCATGATTTCACCTACCGGTTCGTAATCACGTCAAGACCTCGTTCGTCGTAGTACATACTGACCTCAGTTGTCAGGTACGGATTCACCGAGGTGCGCGAGGACCATACTGTCCCAGATGTCGACTGATAATGAAACACGACAGCCTGCCTTTAATTTCCAAGTAAACAATTTCGGAAAGGGTGGTAGTGCAAACGACCCGGTCCTTGTCCAACTCCAAAGCACTGCTGGCACCAACAATGCCAACTTCGCCACTCCCCCGGAGTAAGAATTCTCGACTTAGAATTTCAATTCCTCTGACGTTCCTCCGATAGTGGTTCTCCGGGACAACTGAGTAAGCTATGCTCCCAACTATGAAATAGAAGGAAAACTGACACATCACTCGCAGGAATGTACCTCTGGACCTACACTACGGTATTTATTTTTGCTGTCTTCGCCAAAGAGAGGCCTAGTAACACTCCACATCCAGCCCCGCCGAGATAGTGCCCTCGAAAACGACATTGTCGTCCACGAAATGACGCATGGTGTCACCAACCGAATGACTGGTGGTGGCACCGCTCGATGCTTGCAAACTACTGAAGCCGGTGGTATGGGTGAAGGCTGGGGAGATGCTTTGGCCGAGTGAGCGTTTGCCATTGGTGCTCGTCAGTTCCGAATCCCATTGCCTATATGACATATAGCTGGACCGAGAAGACCTCTGCTGCTGTTCCCGACTACGTGATGGGACAATACGTGATCGGCGACGCAGGCGGTATTCGTACCCATCCGTACTCCACGAACGCGTACGTCGACCCCTTCCATCCTTTTCTTGGGTGATCTACTAATCATTTACGGACAGCACCATCAACCCCTTGCGATACTCGAGCATTGCAGCTCTCAATGAAGTTCACAGTACGTTTCGTATTAGGTCTATAGTATATATCCTTTGAATTTATAAACTCTTACGCAAACAGATATCGGAGAAGTTTGGGCTAACATGCTCCATAATGTTTATGCTGCGCTCGTTACCGCACATGGATGGTCAGCAACATCCCGCACAAATCCAGATGGAAGCGAAGGTAACATCGTCTGGCTCCACCTCTTCATTGATGCTCTCGCTCTCCAACCATGCAACCCAACCTGTAAGCGTTCTTCCTTGTCAACCTTGAAGAAGCCGCGTGTCATTAATGGATAATTACTGTAGTTGTTCAAGCCCGTGACGCCTGGATCCAGGCTGATGCTAACCGCTATGGCGGTGTGAACAGGTGCATCCTTTGGCGCACATTCGCCAGTAAGGGTCTGGGGCAGGGTGCCGCTAACTTTAGAGATAGCACCACCATCCCAGCTGATTGCTAATCGCCACCGAATCGCTGATCCCTATTCATTAGCCGCCTATCGACTGTGTAGACTTGCGAACGCTTTGTTTATATACATGATAGTGAACTAATCATCGTCTTCCGCTTCCTCGAGTTGCATACCTTCAAGGTCCTCTTCGAGGTTACTGCTTGAGCTAGTGTCACCACCAATCCAATAGTTATCACCATAGTTCAAGAGCAATTCCCTGTTGGCTTTGACCTTCCGCACTGATAGGATATCAAAGTGAGAGCTCATCTAATCTCAATCGAGACTCACAAGTCTTGAGAACAAGCCTACGTTCTCCGTTCACGTGTATTACTGTGTCCAGAAATCAAATCAGCAAAGGGGTTAAACCGAGGGAATCATAACATACTCATTGCTTCACAATTCGCCTGGTCGTCATCATCGCTTGATTGGGGAGACCCCGCATCCTCCGGAGGGGCCTCTCCGTGATTAAGATATCTCGTCTCATTTCCCATTCGCGCGGAATCCAAAATTAGTTCCCCTTTAACGTCAAGTCCAAAGACATAATTCCGCTTGGTGTATCTGTGGTATCTAAATCGAATGCGAGAGTTACCGTACGAAGATTAGCCTTCACAAACTACTTGACGAACCGATTGTCGCTTCGGTGGGTCATTCTGAGTTCCCCAGTATATTCTGGACATTGCGTTCGCGCCGTTCGGTCAAACTCGTGCAGTTACTCGGGAACTGATTCTCACCACCAACGTATTGTCCTTTATCCACCTCCGATCTCGTAAAGGCCCCCAGGCCATGACGACCACGCTTGACTCTCAAATTCTACAACAGGGTTGAGCTGGCAACCACCACGGACATGAGGTACATACCGCGAACATCCCCAGCTGAACGCGAACATTCCCGCAATGACCGCTGCCTTTCTTGCCTTTTTGCTTGCCTTTCCTTTCAGCGCCGAACATGCGTCTAATATAATACACCGTGATCTGGTGGGCAAGGACCAATCGCTGTGAAAGACTTACTTGGCTTTACATTTCCCACAGAGTTCGGGATCACACTCCCTATTCGCATCTATGCATGCACAGCCTACTTCCCCCGCTGGTACTGAGCTCAAACAAACCAATTCACCCTCTACTGACTTGCATTTACACCCTTTCCAACGGATGGCACCTACATATCAAAGCGAGCTGTGAGTACGCACGAGCTGCTTTAGAATGACTGGAAGGTAGAAAAACTCACATTGTTGCTCACACCGACACGCTCGTTCACAAGGAAGTCTTTGACGATAACAAGGGCACCCAGAAGTGTAGTTACATGCCCCGTCGTGGTTGCATGGACCTGGTCTGAAAAATGATCCGCCATAGCACAGGCACCAGAATGGAACAGATCACTCACGGTGGTGGAGCTATGTTTGAACCTTTTTGAGCAGAAGGTAAAAAGGCGATATTATCTAAATGGAAACGGAAGGTGAATGATCCATCGACCATGGCATGAAGAACCCACAAAATTCATCTTGCGCCAAAGTTGGAACACTATGAATGGCCTTGAGTGTAATTGCCCGGGCTTGATTATCTTCAATGTCTTGCCGGGAAAATAGCTTGCATCTATAGGCAAATACCTGACGGTCTTTGGGTTGGACTCGGACCGCATCAAAGGCAATTTAACGGGATCTGCGCGTACCTCGTAGCACTTCTGCCTAGTTATATATGCCAGCGTGCAGGGTACCGTGTCCGGACTAAGATCCAAGATGCCTTTGATCACTGCTTGAACTTCCTGGTCGATCAGGGTGATGTCCTATTAGCCCACAGGTGCGATTTGGTCAACAGGTTTACGGTCAATGACGAATTGAAGGTCTACCATCTCATAGTCACGTTCCTTCAAGTAACAATGGTCCCCACATACTCTTTTCCGTCCCTTCAGATTCTCTGCCGTTTCTTCTGGCTTGGCAGGTTCCAAGGGGTCATGAAAACCCACCAGCCTGTGGGTGGGGCAGAAGCTCGCGAGGCAGTTTAGATTTGGGCAAAATTGCGGCAATAACATTGTATTGACTTGCTCGAATAGACTGTTTCCCATCTCAATGGGTCTTGGAGTTAGGAGTGGCAGGTGAGGGTCAAATGCGCCTGGCCATCGAGGGATGTCTCTTGGGTGGGTACAAACCGGCAGTTAATCCTACAACTTGAAGTAGTATCGGGAATGCTTACCTTTTTGTGATATGATCCAGAAGATCTTCCACAAGATATATTTGGCCAAGATCGTCAATCTCATCATAACTGAGCCCTTTGGCAAAGTGTAAGCGTCGAGCAACTTCCAGTGATATAATCTCCCCTGGTATATATCGTATGAAGATCAGCAGCAAACTTTGTGTGGACGAGAGCATACTGTCGGGGTCCTCTGGTGGGTCGTGCTGCCACGTCAAGCCAGCATAATACCTCAACAACTTAGGTATCTGAAATTTTGGGTCATCTGCGTATGGCACAAACTGTAGAACATTGGAGTTCGTTATCATCGGCATATTCCGTGAGATGGGTGTGCAAAATTCGTATTGCGGGTGTGGTTTTGGATTTTGCGATCCAAAGTCCGGGACCAAGAATTCTTCACAATATATCGGAGACGCGGGGATCGCGTTCCCCTCCACGTACGTATACACATCGAATGCTTCTCCGTCTTTAGGATGTACACTCCGCTCGCGTCTCGGTTGCTGCGTTTCAAACCATTCTAGGTGTACCGTGGTTACTTTGGATAGGTGTTGCATCAATAGGCGAAAATCGTCTGCCTCCCAGGTGTAGAATTCGTTCCAAACCGAGCGGAAGACTTCTGTGCCAAGTGCCACATGGTCGTCAATTTCCATACGATCGTCCTGTTCATAGTCGTTGGGAGTCCAGGGACGATGAAAAGCGCGCATATATAGACCTTGTCGATGGCAGGAAGCTCGTTATCGAAGGGTGCAGTCATGGTGTTGCGGATTACCTAAGATAGAAATGACCTGGGGCTGATACTCTCGTGGGAATTACCTGCTTTGAATTGGACCTACGCCCTGGACGCAGCCGTGACGCTAGCCATGGCGGAGAAGACGAATTCCAACATGTTGTTCGCCAACTTCAACCAAGATTTCTCGTACGTTTTTCGTCGTTGACTGCGTTGATGAGGTTTATCAGCTCTGAGTCGCAGATGCATCTCGGTGGGCACGCGGAAGGGCTACAGCATCACCAACTGCGACCCATACGGCAAAGTCTTCAGACAGAGTAAGTCTCTTCGTGTTAAGGGTTTTGGAAGGCAATCGGACGGGGGCTAACCTTCGTCTAGCTGATGGAGGCGCGCGGGGGATCGTGGAGATGTTGTTTTGCACGTCACTCATCGCACTCGTCGGAGTCGCCGACCACCCTCAATCAAGCCCGAGGAAGTTACAGATAGTCAATACCAAGGTAAGCCTTGAATTTTCTGCTCAAAATTATTGTCAAATCTTGTGATGTGCTCCAGCGTCGGAGCATGATTTGCGAACTCCTTTTCCCCTCCTCAATCCTCGCCGTGAAGCTCAACCGGAAGACACTGGTTATCGTGCTAGAAGTGGAGATATACATCTACGACATCTCTAATATGCGGCTTCAGCATGTGATTGAGACGATACCAAACCCCGAAGGTGCGTATGACGTGTTAGGCCTCGTACCATTTACACCCTGACATCTTCCGCAGCTATATGCGCCTTGTCACCATCCTCGGAGAACTCTTACCTCGCCTACCCCGCACCAGTTCCATCTCCCACATCTCAGATGAGCGCACAGCCATCTGCATCGTCTTCAGTACCTCCAGGCGATATATGCATCTACTCTACCCGGTCCCTTACACCCGTGAACGCTATTCAAGCACACAAGTCATCCATCTCTTCCCTTGCCATTAACAGTACCGGCACCATACTGGCTTCCGCCTCCGATAAAGGTACCGTCATCCGCGTATGGAGCATTCCCGGTGCACAGAAGTTGTATCAATTCCGTCGGGGAACAAGAGAAGCCAAGATTTACTCAATGAACTTCAATATGGTTTCAAGCCTCCTTGCCGTCAGTTCAGCGCATGATACAATCCACATCTTCAAGCTCGATACGCGGTCGTCGTCGTCGTCGTCTAGCGACAGCATTAGCAGCAAGGATTCTAGAGCGAGCGAAAGTAGTCCACCGGAGTCGGTTGACAGTCGGGAGGGTGTACCGGGATTGGACGGAGGATATGAAGCATATATCGAGAAGCAGAAGCAGAAGAGCATTTCGTAAGTGTCCTACCGTCGTCTCTCACTTGGTCCGATGTCTAACTTTCACTAGTTCCAGTTTACGACGCAAGTCAATGCAAGTGACAAAGACCTTAGGCACCTCCGTTGGAGGTTATCTACCTACTAGTCTCACGGAGATGTGGGAGCCTTCTCGAGACTTTGCTTTCCTACGACTTCCGACCAGTGGGGCGCGTTGTATCGTGGCGTTGAGCCCGTGAGTCAATCCACCCCGATCCCTGCCGTTATGATCTTTGACTCGGAATGACTAACCTACCACGTTAGCACGACGCCACAAGTCATGGTCATATCTTCCGAAGGGTGGTACTACCTTTACAACATTGACTTAGAGAAAGGTGGAGAGTGTACACTGGCGAAACAATACAGGTAAGCTCTCCATTGTCCCCTGCCTTCACCACAAGTTCTGATTCTCAACGTAGCCTGGTTGATATGGGGGAAGATGAACCATCTTTGGACAAGGCTCCAGTGTAGAGAGTGTTTATTACTCTTTGCTACTGTTTTAGCTGGTTGTTTCATTCCCATATTGCATTAGTTGCTGATTGTGTACTTTCTCATATCATCTTTACATTGGATCATTAATTGTCTCTCATCTTTGCCCATGTTAGGATATGTCTTATATAGATACTTAGTGAATACATGAATCACTACCCACAGTATTTCATCATCTTTCTGGTGCTGAGAACAAACAGAAGAATTAGAATATCATTTGAGTGGTGATTGAGGGAGTTACTTGTAAATAGTGAGAATCTTTTGAAATAAACAGCTATCTTGCCATACTCATGAGACAAAAGGGCACATTTGAAAACTGAATTTTGAGTCTCAACTAACAATTGGGCATGTTTCAATGAATCAAAGTCAGGTCATATATTGCACATGACTTTTGGAGATATGTTCAGACATTGTAGAAGTGCCAACAATAGGAAGGATAGAATGCAAAAATTGAAACACAATGAAGTACGTGAAAGGAATGTACTGACCCTTGATGATTTGAGTAAACACCCCAAATTTGATTGACTTATAAGACAGGCTAAAAATGCTTCAAAGAAATCCAATTGCATACCAAAGCAGTCAGACTGTACTATATCATGGAAGCATTACAGTAAAAGGAGAGATGCAAAACACAACTATGGTGTACCTAAGAAACTTAGTAAGAAGTTTTAACTGACATCCAATTTGGACCATGAACAAAGTGATCCAGGTTGACAAACAAGGTAGGGTTGTCAGCAGTAGAAGGAATGGACCTGACTTGATGACTTATGATAGCATTTCTATATAGATGAGGGATCCATAGGTACCTTTTGCCACCAACATAGTACCATCCATCTGCAAGAAAGGCAGAGTTAAGTTCTGATGGCATAGGCAGGAGGTGTTCAAATGTATTATCATTAGGAAATGGAGATGGTTCATGGAATGTGTTACTTATTGGTTGAGGAGTTTCCAGATTCCAGATTCTGATAGAATTATCATGAGATCCAGAAACCACATATTTTCTGTTAGAAGAGACTGCAACTGATGTTACCCAGCCTGTAGGACCATGTAGCACATTTTCTATTGATCCTGTCTCCACATCCTGGATTCTGACAGTCCCATCATCAGATCCAAAAACCATATACTTATCATCATGTGAAAGTACAACTGAACGAACTGTATTTGTATGATAATAGAGGGTTTCTGCTGGTTGCCCTATCTCCACATTCCACTTTGTAATACACTGATCAAGTGTAGAAACCACATATTTATTGTCAGAGGACAAGGCAACTGAGGTAACAGGAAAGATAGTGTATTCTGTGCTGGTATAATCATGATGATGGTCAAGTATATCTACTTGTTGACCTGTTTTTGTATCCCAAATTCTGAGAGTGCCATCAAAAGCTCCAGAAACCACAAATCTGTTATCAGAAGAAAATTTAACTGATGTAACAAACTGTCTGTGGCCCTGCAGCACATTGACTTCTTGACCTGATGCCACATTCCAGATTTTGATGGTCCAATCAAAAGACCCAGAAACTATATATTTGCTGTCTGAAGAAAATGCAACTGATGACACTCTCTTTGTATGACCCTGGAGCACACTTTTTGCTTTTTGGTCTATCTTTACATCCCAGATTCTGATGGTGCTATCATCAGATCCAGAGACCACATATCTATCATCATGAGAAAATGCAACTGCTGTGACACTGCCTGTATGGCCATCAAAGATATTGCCTACTGGCTGACCTGTTTTTAGGCTCCAGATTCGAACAGTTTGGTCAAAAGATCCAGAAACCACAAGTTCATTGTCAGAAGAAATTGCAACTGACATGACAGTATTTGTATGACCCTGTACAACCTGTGGACCTGCTACCACATCCAAAACTTTAACACTGTTACTATCAGATCCAGAAACTATATGTCTATTGTCTGAAGAAAGTGCAAATAATGTACCTTCCTCTTCTAGCTCAATACCAATACTTATTTCTTCACCTGCTTCTATATCCCACATTCTGATGGAATTGGAAGTTGGCACCACAATCACATATTTGTTGTTTGAAGAAAATGCAGCATTCACAATGTATTCAGAGTCTTTTCCCCATTGTAGCAGAAGCTCATTTCCTGTATACTGGCCCTTCTTGATATCCCACCATCTGATAGTCTGATCTGCTGAAAACAAAGATATCAGAAATTTGTTATCAGAAGAAAATGTAATGCATGTGTCAGAATTAATACATGTATCTTCCTGGCCCATTGATTGATCTGTCCCCACATTCCAGACCCTGAACAAATCGTGCCATGGTGTAGGATGTTGCTCATTTGAAAGCATATCACCTACTTGTTGATATGCCCCCACATTCCAGATTCTGATATTATTATTCCATGATGCAGAAGCCACATATTTGTTGTCAGAAGAGAATACAACTGAGGTGACAGATGTAGAGCTTTCAAGACTTGTTATCAGTTGACTAGTTTTCACATTCCATATTCTAATACTTCTATCATCAGATCCAGAAGCAACATATTTATTATTAGGAGAGAAGACAGCAGTTCTGACACAACCTGTATGGCCTTGCAGCACACTGGTTCCTCCTGTTGGTACACCTGCCTCCAGATTCCAAATTCTAACAGTTTTGTCATCTGATGCAGAAACCACATATTCATCAGAGGAAGAAAATCCAACTGATGTCACAATGCTTGTATGTCCCTGTAACCTATTGCCTACTTGTTGCCCAGTTTCCACATTCCAAATTATGATACTCTGGTCTTTTGATCCTGAAATTACATATCTGTTGTCAGAAGAAAAAGCCACTGATGTGACAAGTGATGCATGACCATTGAATATCCTTGCATGACCTTGAATCTCTTGCCAGGACTGTTTTTGGGTGTTCTTAACAGTTATTTTATTGAGAAAGTCTTTCCAAAAGTGATGTGCCATCCATGATTTTTCTGGAACAAAAGCAAGTGCTGAAATATATATGTGGCATACAGACTGAGAGATAGGTGTAATAAATCTTGAAAGAAATCTTGCAATCTCTTCCATTTGCTCTCTAGGACTTTCTGCCTATATAGAAGTGACTAATATTAGATTGATCAATTGAATTGCTAAACACTTACATTCACCCACTTTACTGCTTCTGTCAGTTGTACTTCCATCTTTTTTACTATTCCTAACAAAGATAACAGTTCAATCCAATACAGCCACCCATTGCCACTTCCAAATAACTCCAAAACACTATTTTGCTTGAGTGACCACTCTCCACTGTTGACCATGTGGTGAATCCAGTGTTTTGCACTATATTGAAGCACCTCAGAGACCTTGTCATCAATTCTTTGCTTTAAATTTGCTGTCTCATCATTGGTTTCATATGAGGTTTTGAGTTCACAAATATTGAATTTGAGCTGCTTTTGCATAATATGAACTGCCTTTTCAAATAGGTTGTAATGCTGATCTTGAGAAATGTAAAATTCATGTGGCTGTCCCTGAATTTCAGACAAATATTCTCTTAATGATGGATGGAGTAGATAGACCCTCTGATCTGTTCCAACATAAATCAATGCTTTGAGCCTCATGATCACTTTCTTTATAGTTGATCTCTCTAGCTTTTTCTGTTCATACAACAAATCAGCCAGTGCACTTTCACTCAAAGGTTCTGCAGCAAGCAATATGGCACCCATGACAATGTGGTATACTTCAATCTCATTCAAGGGAATGGCAAGTGATAGAATAGTGTGATATAAACCATAGAGATCATGGCTAGTGTTTTGTAGCAGGGTCTCCAAAGCTGTAGATACTGCCAAACTTGATTGCAGATATTCACAAGCAGTTCTTGCCCAAATGAATAACCCACTGGCCTGCTTGACAAGACCTGGAATTGCATCCAGCAATATATCTACATCATCTTCAAAATATGAAAACTTTTTTTGGAGAAATTGTTCAATATTCAAGTCATTCTTTTTAGGATCAAGTAACCATGACTGCAACTGCTGCTTTTGAATACTGTGTTTTATATCAACAGTGGGTCTACTTGTTACCATCACTTTGATCCAAGTACAACAGCTAACAAGTAATTCTAAATTTTGGATCACAAACAGTCTCTCTTCTGCAGTTCCACATTCATCCAAAGCATCAATGACCAGAACTAGTGTGGTTGCTGGTTCAAGTTTGTCCTCTTTCAACCTCTCCACAGGATTGAGAAAGAGGAATCTAAATAGTTCTGCAATATTTGTAGATAAGATGGGCTGCTTTACAATTGCTTTGGCAACCTGGGTGCCAAAGGGCCTGTACACCAAAGAGAGGTGATGGCACAGATTTTGAACCAACTGAGTTGGGCTCATATGAGAGGTGCTATCTCTTGAGCAAATGTGATAGCCACCCAGTAACCTTTGCTGGCCCAAATTATTAGAAAATGTGGCAGCAATTGTGCTCTTTCCCATGCCAGCTGCTCCATAGAGCCAGAATAATCTATCTACTTTGGTTTTTGCCCATGTGTCCAAGGCTTCCAATACATCAGTGCATGTATCATCAGCACAACAGGCGGTAGGCTTTCTGATATCAGGCTTAAGTAGTGTTAGTGCAGACCTAATTTGTTCTTGTTCTGCAGTATTGTTTTGAGTTATAATCTTCAAAAGGAAGAGAAATTCTTACTCCAATTATAGGCCAAGTCAACTTGCAAACTGGTATTGAAAGCAGTATATAGTCTTTTGAAGGTATCAGAAAACTTTTGGGTGTCAAGATCTGGCTCAGACTTGTATTGATCCCAAAGTTGACCTAACAAGGGTTAATACAAGTTGTAATACATAAATTTCCACCTACCAATAAAGCCAAGACTGCTATTGTTGTACTTGGAGATTGCTTCCAAAACCTCTTGAATTAAGGAAAGAATCTCTCCAATAACAGTTTGTAAACTGTGAAATTCTTCTAGCTCCTGTGCTTGGACTAAAAGAGGAGAGAATAGTTGAACTTCATCAAACAACTTGGCCACTTGTTGAGTACACAACTCTTGCTTTTCCAGTTGCTTAACTGGGATTAGACCAAGAATGTGAATTGAATAGCAGAATGCAAACCTTATAAACTTCTGTAGATAGTCCTAATACTACTTTAGCAATTGGGTTGATCTATAATTCCTTTAAGTTCATGGAAAAATTGTAATCAAACCAAGATCTTACTTCACCCAGTCGGCCACCCATGGAAACCAAAGCATTAACAGTCTGTCTTGCAGGACCTAGCCTTTCCAACAAAGCAGATGGTAATGTGATGCTTTGTAGAATATCCTGAAGTGATTTCTACCATATTCTCTATGAATAGGTTGTGTTGAATTTTAATTGGACTTACAAGTTCAATACACAAGGATAATTTCTCTCCTCGAGGTCCTAGAAAGGCCATGTCTGGAGAGGTAAGGTTAGATTGAAATAATAATTACACAAGGTTTAACCTACCACTTTGTTGATTCTCCTTGAAAAATTTCAGTATATCTGTAAATGGTAGAGATACCTCCAAGATGACCTCCTTTGGTTGAAAGGTGTGATGTTTGGATATCTTCAACAGGATCTCAGAAGCAATTGGACTTGAAGAGGATTAGCTCACATCACGAAAAAGTGACATAAAGGCATACAAGGAAGCATTAACCATCCATCCTAGCTTTCCTTTCTTGGTGGTCTCCTCTTTTGAGGCATACTGCTTTAGTACCCCAGATCCATCAGAAACCTGGATTTCAAGTGAAAATTTCCGCAGCACACTGCTTTTATACTCCATAGTAAAGGCTAAACCACGATGAGCCAACAAGCAAGGCATGAGCGAGATGCGAACCTGTAATATGTAATTCCTTCCTAAAAGACAGGTGAGTCAAAAATAACCAGCAAGTAGGTAAAATTTTACGAGTCTAAACGACGGGTTGCCCCGATTGTGGGTGGTTGTTGGATGGGGTTTTGATTCATTGCGGAATTGAATTTCGGATGATTCCTTGAAAACGGTTAACAAAGAGACGAGACAAAGAAGCCTCGAACATACATTCAAGACGTTGGAAGGCGATTGTTGTTGAGCGATCAAAGACGATGAGCAGAACGTACGTTGAGGAAGACGACAAGGTGCGAGGCGGCCAGCTGGCTCGTGTTGTTCAATGTTTGACATCTCCCAAAGTGGCCAACCCCCAAAGTCGCTCGCAAACTCTCAAACGTATCGCCCTTTGGATCGCAACGAAGTGATCTTATTGTTCTCATTTGATACTTATTTCCATACTGCACCGACCCGAAGGGTGTTCGTTTCTCGGAACCCCCTCTAAAATCATCCTGGGATATCGACCGACGGCGAACGGGGCAGTTCAGGTGGGTTCTCAGACTCTCTTTATTTCCACTTCCACCCTTCCTCGACGAACCCGATCCGCGTTACACTTGACGTCCTGACCGCGTCCGTTCTAGCGGAGACGAGACTTACTCCCTTCCGAATACCCTGTGTTCTCAATACAAGGCGGCCGGCCGAGGGAACGACTGATAGGGACGTCGTGGAATCATCGTGGATAATTCAAAATTCTATCAAACGGAAGGACATCAATCTAAGCTGACTTACGCAACAATTCGAGGCGTACCAGAGCGTTGAGCTCCTACACAACAGCACTCTGATGCCGGATATTTGATTTGCTGTTCTGAGCTCCCTGAACACACGATGAGTGTATAGGGTGTCGAAGGATTTCGAAGTTCGAACCTCAGAAACGGAACGAGCCTACAGGTACGCTGCAATTTTTCGGTTGTGTGGATGAAGGACTTCACCGTACTCAACCCCGCTTTCGCTTCAAGTCTGCAGAGAAAGCATAATCGCTCGCGAGGGCTACGGGGGGGCAGTACCTTGACCGGTACTCGTACCACCGTCAGCCTGGTTCTTGCGATTTTGATGGGAGAGCTGCAAGGCGAACCGAACGTTCGTGAAGTGATTGATTCGTTTCGGAATCCAAGTCAGCCGTGCCTTAGTCCATTCACATCGTGCAGTTAAGGGTGCAATCAGGTGCTAGGTAGTGAATGCATTGGTGCAAGTTCTAAGGTACAGGTATCATTTATAACAACACTTCTGTAAAAACAGGTCCACGGTCGCTCGCAAGCACCCCATAATCCGACCTGACCTACTAGCAGAAAGTTTCATCAGCATTTCATCCTCTTCCTTCGACACAGAAAGGAAGACTCACCATCATCTCCGCCACCAAACACGAAATCGATTCGGGTTCAATCAGGCCTATCCTGACGTCGCTAAACCCGGTAAACGTCGCAAACGTCGTTGAGACCGTATTCTTGGGCGCTTGGTCCCAGATTCGCCAGTCAGGGATTTCAGTTGACGAGGCCGCTGTGCAATTAGAGCGTTGATAGCGACGAGCAGGAGGAGGCGTATATCGATCTAAACGAAGTGATCAGAGTTAGCAAGACGTTTGCGTTGGAAGAGGTAGAACACGGAAATACCTTACCAATGAAAGTTAACAACCATCGGACTTGGTTGTGCCAGCCTCTATCGTGCTCTGGGAAGGAGCAAAAGTTCGAGCGCAGTCTGGCGTATCCCGGGGTCCACTCAACCTGTTAGACATCACGAACGTCGCGCCGTTCTATTCCTGACGCCTGGCGTCTTCAATCGGATAGTTTAACCATTGGGAATTCATGATTCGGCGACAAGCGAACATGCTGATGGCGATCTGGTCGGAATCGAAGTCGTCTGCAGGGCCTTGAGAAAGAGAAAACAAATCGGCGTTAACAGGAAGTTCGTGTTAGGGAAGCTTGAAAGCTGGAGGTACGTTACCTCTTAAAACCACTGGTACCCCGAAAACGGGAGCTTGAGTTGCGAATGCCTCGCATCGTGCTTTGTATGAAGTCAAGACGAGGTCGAACGTCGGATTGGTGGCCCAAATGCATGTTGAGGAGTGTGAACCGCTTTGGAGTGGATACCGCCCCCGAAGTGGGCAGAAACGGGGGTCTGGGATGGGTCTATACTTGCATACTTGCGTACTTGCGGGGTTGCGTAGGTCGCGAGGAGGAAGAAAGATTTGCGGAGGATATAGCTGATAACCAAGACGAGTCGGAGGAAACCAGGTTCAGTTCGGTCCTAAAGTAGAGTCCACTGAGTATATGCGCATATATATATGAATCAGAGAGGGAATGTACCTTTGTAGAAGCTAGGGCAGCGTTCTCCAGCAGCCTCGCCATCGTCCTTATGAACAATGGCCCTTCAACCCCTCAACTGAACGCTTCACCCATGCCCAATCCGTGCCCCAAAGTTCAGACAGACCCCGCACTCGCCTGCTAACCGCTCCCAGATTCCTACCACACACATGACAACGAGCACGATACCAGAATGCGGGACAATATATCCGACGTGCCAGCCTGATATCACTAACGAACGCCTTCTCCGCTGGTCGTTCATAGACATGACTTCGCTTCGGCCAGGCAGATAACCAAAGGCGTCTGCGAGAATGCATCTGTGGTTGCTCGCAAAGCACTCCATCGTTCGATACAGCCTGGAAAACCCAATCAGCATCTCATCTGTCTCCCGCAAACGCCGGAACGAAAACTCACCACCCACGATCAACCCGCGTCGAGCCAAACGTATCCTAAAGTTGACTGAACCTAGCGTTGAACAGAGCGAACGTTCTCGAGATTCTGGTTCGGCCCCGTAAATCCACTAGCTCGAAACCGGAGTTCGGTTGATGTAGATATAGCGCTGACGGGCGGGGAGGTATGACGATTGAGTGTGCTTCAGAATCGCGACCGGCAGGGCTTTGTGGATACGAGTCAATGCGAAGTGGAGGTCCAACATCAAGCTTACCGGCGGAGGTGTCCGAAATGACCTCCAAATCGTTCCGACCGTTCGAAATCTTTCCAACTTGAAGGCTCAAGAACCTGGACGACAATGTCGAACGTCGATGCCGCCGTTGTCAATTGGCGTGTGTGTGAATTCTCCGAAAAGCGAGACATAGCCAATAGGTACGTTGATGTTTTTAGTCGACAGTCCAACACTTGACACTTTCCACCCTCTGAATCCTCGTTCTCGCCTCAGGATCCCATTTAGTGACACGCCCCTCGAATTGGTACGGGACCATAGTACTCTAGTAGAGGAGACATTTGGCAGCAACTTCTATGTGGATGTGGCACGTCCCCTGGATTGTTTCGGAATATACAAATCACCTTCTGCACCGTCCCTACACCAGTGCCTATCCTATGCTCTCTGAACGAAGCTAGAACGTGGGTTCTCAATTGTATGCAATTTCACCCAACTTCGTACACGCATCATCGGAAAGCGAGAATACAATAAGCACGTTGATAAGGATTTCATCTGCAAAACATCTACGAGGCTGGGTTGATCATGAGCCGGGATTCGGATAAAGCAGTGATATCGTCAACACCGACAGCTCTGCCAGAAAAGGTCTCGGATGGCTGGACGTCGCCTCGACCTGATGTGCCAATTGAGTGTTGGCCGATTCTATTTTCTCTCGAGAACCATGACGCATAAGCTCTCGAATTCAACAACGGCTGCGTTCCTTCAAGAAGTCTGTCCTATACATCAGCCTGTTGCTTGTAGGTAGAAAAGTTGCCCGCCAATTGGCGATTCAAGAGAAAAATGGAAAGGCTCAGCTTAGGATCGGCTTGAGCGTGACTCTGTATCTTTGCCCATGAAATAAGTTTCATAACGTTTCCAGGTATGCCTAATACTAAGGTGAGGAAACACTATAGCAACACGTAACGGCCACCACACATTACGCGTTCCTACCAATCACCTTCTCGGCTAAAGCCTCTAACGCCTGGCGTGCCTCACTCTCTGGGAGATGCAATAAAACCTCTTTGGCTTTATCTGCGTACGCCCTTGCGAGTTCTCGTGTTCGTTGAACTCCAGAAGAGTCGTGAACCAGCTTGCGTGCCTGAAAAGAGGGAAATTTGTTCAATCATACACCCAAATGACTAACGCAGCATGACCGGACAAAAAAGTGCATTACTTACCAGTTCAACATCACCCGGGCTTTCGAATTTCCTTCCAATCAGCTCGCCCATCTCGGGGTGCTCCTCCCAGGCAAATAGGGCAGGCCCAGTTGCAAGTCCTAGTTGAAGGTCGGCTCCGCCGGGTTTACCAAGAGTATCACTTGGCGAAGCATAGTCCAGTACATCATCAACCAACTGATGCAATATCGTCAGCGATAAGTACATAGCAGAGAGGAGTGATTACCTGAAAGGCGATACCCAAATTGCGCCCGTACGCATACGCGACTTCTCGGTATATTTCCCCCTCTTGACAGCCACCCAGTATCACTGCAGACCGAGCACCTTTCGCCATAAGCGAGGCCGTCTTGAGGTATGTCTTCTGAAGATAGACATTCCATGCCTGCCTAATCCTGGGACTTGTCGGCAATATTGAAGGATCCGTCTCCGAGGAAGACCCCACCAAAGCCCTTGCAGCTCCGCCTGCACGACCATTTACGACATCCTTCATTTGAAGAATTTCTCCTTCTACCAAGTTTGAGGTTATGCTCGCAGTGAGTTCCGTGACTTCTGGGTCCCCTAGTCGACTGAGCATAGCAGATGTTCGACCCAGGATGTAGACAGCACCCAAGACGGAGAGCTTGTTACCAAAGGCGGCCGGTGCCGATGGTGCACCGCGTCTTAGAGGCGACGCGTCTATCACATCATCGTGCAACAACGAAGCGCAGTGGATAAATTCTAAGATCTGGGCGAACCGTATCTGCGTTGGAAGAATTGTAGGTGGGTTGGCAAGGGTGGGAACGCGTTTTGAAGACATTGACGACGGTAATGGCGAAGATGCAGGAACGCTCGTGGAACCCGGACGTGGTGTGGCACTGGGTCTTAGCCTTGGATGCACAGGCTGCCCCACAACAAAACCGCTCTCCCATTTCCCCGTTACGCCTTCTGGCATACTCGGATTCCAGTCGTTTAACACGTCAGGTCTTCCGAGAGGCCAGTTGAGTTCTTCTTCTCTCCCACCCGCTCCTACACACTGTGAATGCCAAAGTTTGGTCTCCCATTGTGAACCAAGACCGTTGGTGGCCCGAGAGAACAACAGGACGAGAAGGGGTCGGATTTGTTTCGAGGGGTGGAGGAAATAATAAGAAGTGAGCTCTGTGAGAGCCGGGTGACCTGAGGTCAAAAGTGGGAGGATTGAAGCGCGTAATTTCTTGAGGCTAGGTGCAACAAGCGCGAATGGATCGACTGGGGGTTTCCCCTCGGCATTTGGTGTGCCGGTGGGCGCATTTTCTAATGGTGACCCCAAAGTCGAGTTGCACCGACGTTGGGTATAGAGAGTAGTCGAAGACGAGCATAGTCTGCTCGGCCCACTGCTATGAGAGAGTTTGGGTGCTCTGGGCCATCGTCGCATTGGGCAGAAAAATTGGAGCGAGATGGGAGATCACCTCCACGGAATATGAAGGTTCCCTAGATTTGCACCTTTTTGGTAGGTTCTGTCGCGCATAGATAAGCCTGAAGTCAATGAACAGAATATTGTCTGGACCCACCTTGACAAGAGCAGTGCGTTTGCCGCGCGAATTTACGGGTTGATATTTGTCCCTGATTGGCAACAGCATTAGGACCGCCGCGACAAGGAAGGTCCTTCCCACGGTTGCTCGGCACCATCGACATCGACAGTCAGTCTAATCACTGTACAGTACTGTAAGTTACGTGCGGGACCCAGCCTAATTTCATAACGATAGGCCCCTCGTTGGGCAAGCGGGTGAGTACTTTTGCCTTCGGCTCATCTCCCGACGAACTTAACCCGCCATAGTGACTCTCGTATTTACCGAAGGCTTACCACGAGACGGACTACCAACAGATGTCCCTTGTATGGTATACGATTCTGAAGTGCCAATGGTACCAAACGAAAGGACATCGTTCGACCTTCAGCAGAGCGTTTTGTTGTTCCAATCTCCATCATAAAGTCTACCGTCCAACCAGGTAGTCAACGAATGCACTCGTAGAACTTCTGAGTTACCATTCACAATGACGTGTCTGCAAAGACGGGTCTATGGTCGCTCGCAAGCACCCCATCATCCGACAAAGCCGTCTCAACACGGTACGCATCAGCCGACCTACAAAGCTCCATTAGCATCTCATCTCAAGCCCGTAAATACAGAAAAGACTCACCAGCCGCGATTTCCACTACCAAACACAAAATCAATTCGAGTCCAGTCAGAGGTATCTTGAGGTCCGCTAAATCCAGTAAACGTCGCAAACGTTGTCGAGATCCTACTCCTGGGTGCTTGACCTCTCAAATCGAGTAGTTTGAACCCAGGGAGTTCAGTTGAAGGGACAGCATATTTTTGCGCAAATGTGGCGTTGATGGCGACGGGTGGGAGGAGGCCAGTGGCGATCTGGTATGCTCCTGAGTCAGAGTCCTCCGCAGGACTTTTCAAAAGGAAATGAATAAGAGGGAAACCGCGTTAGGAGAGTTAAAAGTACCTGTTAAAGTCGCCAATAACGAGCACGGGGCCTTGAGTTGTGAAGGCTTCATATCGTGCTCTTGTAAGAAGTAAAGATGCACCAAGACGACGTTGGGCGTCGGATTGATCATCTAAATGCGTATTGAGGAGCGTGAATCGTTTTGAGGTAGAAACCATCTCGAAATGGGCAGCAGTGCAAATCCGGAAGGAGCCTGCGCCTGGGTACTTGGAGGGTTCCAGAGGTGTATTTCTAAAAGAGTTACGCGAAGAGAGTCAAGAAGGCTTCGCGGGTGGTGTGGAGAACACGTACGATAGCCAGAACGAGTCCCAGGATATGAGCTTCAATTCGGTCCTACAACGAAGTCGCTGAGCATATACACATATTCAGGATGAGCAGAAGCGTCAACGGACGTTTTATAAAAGATTGGGCTGTACTCTCCGGCACTTACGCCGTCATCGCGGCCAACACCTATCTAAACGTTCATCATTAACGATTACCCCTCGAGGCCTCCACTCGAGGACTCACCCATGCCCAATCTGTGCCCAGAAGTTCAGCCAGATCCCGCACCTGCCTTACAAGTGCTTCTTGAAAGCCTGTTGCACCGGCAACGATCAGCACAAAACTTGAATCGTGAATGGCTGGCTCACCTGCCAGAACGACATCCCCAGCCAGCACCTTCTCGGCAACTCTGATTCTCCTCGAACTCCATGGTTGTTCGTTCATCATATTCCTACCCAAATATGTCGGCTGCCTAAGAGGGTCAGGTAACGCATTCAACGTCTGCTGAACAGTGATGTTATCAGGTTTAGAATCATAGCGCAGGTTCCAAGTGACGAGCTTCAAAGAGGAAGGATCAGCAGCAGCGACAGTTACTTGTGAAGATGCGGAGCCGGTGAGAAATGGAATAGCAGTCATGGCAGTAACAAACGCCAGTTGCAAGGCTCGGAGCATCGGTGGAAGCAATGGCCGAGTGGACAGCGCCCATCGTGGTGAAGAGATAGGCGGATATATAAGAGACCAAGCGAGAGAATTCTTAGCTTTGGAGGAAGCGAACGTTTGTGGCTTCTCCACTCCACATGGTCGATCTCGGAAACAGAAATTGGTGCATAGTAGCATATGCACATGGAAAGAATCAAGCGCGAGCGCCACGACCGGGTCTTTGGAATGTGCTATACAATAAACGTGGGTGAATACGAGCGAGGACCATCTAAGAAGGCAGCGTACCTCAGGCGTTCTCAAGATTTGCCACAGTGGGCAGAAGTGAGTGTGTAACGGAAATAGGTTTGGGAAGAATCCAAAAACATACAACACGGGTGCCGATTCGACACCAACAACACATGAAACACAACCACCACAATCACAGCGGCACATTACGACTGTCTTTGCTTTTTTCGTGGCATAAACCCATCCTCGTCGTCCTCCCCATCTTCGTCTGATGCAATATCGTCCCCGGCTTTCGCTTTCAACCCTTTCATCTTCCTCGTCTGCAACTTGCCGAGATCCTGTTTGCCCACATGTATCTGCCCTCTGAGATCGCCCATTGCGTCCACCTCCATGTTCTTCCGCTTCTTCCCTAGTCCCTTCTCCACGTCCGTCTTCTTCAGCTTCGGCCGCTTCATAGCCTCTTTCAAGAGGATAGCGTCCGCGGGCTGATGTCTTCGAAGAACCAGGTCGAGTGAAGGTCCCATAGGGACGAGTTCGGCTCGAGGTATCCGAGTACCAGATGATAGAAACTTGATTGTATATGTGCGGAGGTGCACTTTTGGCAGTGATGTGACGGTGGTGGCATCGGTTGTGAATTCGGTGGCCGTGTTGAGGGAGGCAGGAGTGGGCGCGAGAGAAATGCTAATGACGTGACCAATGCCAGGCAGACATATTGACTCGATTTCTTCCCCGTTGAAGAAGTCAATGAGCATTGATTTTAATTGGATGAATCGTGGATGTGTGTCGAAAAGCTCTGATGCAAAATGCATGAGAGGTTTATGACCAGGTGTTGATTTTGGCGTCTATTGAGATAAAAATAACAAAATTTGAGTATATGCGTCAAGATTGGCATAACAGGACCTCAAAGCGACATACCTTGAAGTCAGCCATTGGTATATACTTCTCTACTCCAACCTCAATCATATCCAACACTCGACAGTCAAACATCCGCACAAATGTCAAGCCGTGCGGTCGCTTCTTCGTCGTCTGGCCTACCAGGAAGAGAGAGGCATCGTTCTTCCCTGCCCAGAACTCCAATGACGCTGTGGATGTGCTACTTGCATCAAAAGGATGAACGTCATTTTTCTTGTTGAAGGAGATTGCGTCAGGTCGTTTCAGGGCCATCTACAGAACGAGATCGTAAGGTTGGGATAAGAGACTGTCATATGTCGACATAACATACCAAATCTTTCATGACACCATTTAGTACCTCGCCCGTATGTGTTCCCTTTACGAAAACAGCTGTCCGAGGGTCCTCGATTTCCTTTGGAAGCCGCGCATCGAGCGCCCGCTTTACTCGTGCATTTTTTGGTTTTCTGCGCAAACAGTAAGAGCCTAATCCCAAAATATGTGATAATTCCAAGAAACGTACATTGTTCGCAGCATCTGAATGCAGGCGAAAGGAAAAGACGAAGTCGACCAATTTTCAAGTGTTGTTTGGATCATCGGCCTTTGCCAAATAACTCGCGGTTATCTCGGCCCGGAGTTGTGTGTGATATGCTTCGACTCTCGACCACAAAGCGGGGGGAGATATGGTTCACACCACAGAACAAATTTTCATCAGTTGAAGATAGCATATTTGAAAATGCAAAATCTAGATCGGGTGGGCAGCGCTACCAAAAAAATGTCAACGAACTGATAAGTCTGGTATATAATAAATTACAGTATGCTAGAGATAAGCTAGAATACTACGTTGCACACTGACATTGCTACTCTGTTTGTTATGAAGATGGTTCGGAGAACTCGCTCCAGTCAACGGCCCCAGTAAGCTGAGCCCTCGGGACACAACGCCTTAGCACTACCGGCACACTGGCAGGGTCTGCTCGAACCCAACCATTCGTCGATATGCTAGGTTTATGTGCATATATTTGTTTTAATCTCCACCTGTAGTATCGCTTATTTGACATGATGTTCAAAAATTCGCGCTGAAAGAGTGAGTCAGCATGCGCTACTGATAAATTCAAGTACCTATACGTGGGGCTAAGAGACTGTGATTCACCTCGTCGCGTATAATAGCATCATTCGATGAAAAGGTTTCATCATAAGATAGATCGAGATATTGAAGACTTTCAAGCCGGTTGGCGAAGAGGTCCATTAATTGGGGTGTGAGGCGAGAGACCGCCAGGCGAAGTTTACGAAGGATGGGTTTGTCGCGATTTCGTGAGAGGTCGTGGAGGAGAACACGAACCTCATCATATGTTAGACTCCGTCCCAAAAGTGATAGAGTCGTCAAGCTATTTTCGAAAGGCCTGAGAAGAGCCGTGGCAAGCTGCGCCGAATAACTACCGGTGGTATCCATCACTTCAATATGGAGACTCTCAAGAGGAGGTAGGCGTGTTGGACTTGTGTCCGAAGACCAGAGTGATGGGAAGTCCCCCATACTGATATATGTGAGAACAAGGACTCTCAATCTCTTTGAGTGCGATAACAATGTCTGAAGGTTTGAAGCATGTCGATGTGACCACATCCTACTAGGAATGGAGAGATGAAGTCGTGTGAGGTTAGGGAAACTCAGAGACTCCAGATGTGGAATCAGTGAGAGCCCAGGTGGAAAGACGGGAACGATTATCGCCAGGGAACAGAGTGATTTTCGCACAGGTTCCAGGAAGGACGAGAGGGAATTGATATATTTCGTATCTGATATGGTCCCTTTGCCAGGCGCGAGCACATAGAGAACGCAAGTCCTCAGATCTTGAAGACCTGGAGCAGCAGCTGGCATACACTTCGCGAACAAAGGGAGGTCCCGAAGTTGCAGTGATAGCTTCAGAAACCGAATGGTGGGATTTAGTGTACCAATTGCCGATAGGAGTGGTTCGTAGTCTTCTTGATAGCATGGGCAAACCGAAGTGTGGCATAAGAAATTGATGACAATATGGTTGATGCCCTGAACTTCTTTCAAGAGGGCCGTACTGAGATGGATTATCTTTCGAGGACCAAGAAGGACCTGCTGAACCAACTTGGCTGGTTCAAGCCAGCTCGTTCGCGAGATCTCGTGGTACATCCTGTCCATTTCGAGTCCCCAATGAGAACGATCACGCTGACCGAGATGGTGCTGATGCGGTCGAACGATTTCGATTTCTCGGACAAAGGACGTCAGGGTAGGGTATCTAGTCACGGTATCCATTAAGGTGTCATCACATATACTGAAGAGTTAGTGGGATATCCGTACCGTAGTAGTTGCAAGACTCTATCACGTTGCTGCTCCTCGAGACTACAGAGCTTGACTTTTTTCCATATTATGGCTCTGGCGAAATGACAAAAGACGGGGTGGAGATAGACCAACTCCCTGAGTTGAAGGTCTGATATATAACCAAGAATCAGTCCCCATAGTTCGACGGGAAGAGAAGAAATATGATCTGTGGGCATGATAGCAGGGGAGGTTTGGGGTGTGAGTGAAGCTGGAGTGAAGCATGATTCCCAGCCGTGCCTGACTGGTTGCCCGGCCGGGCTGTCCCGGACCGAGTTTGCAAGCAACTCGCCTTGAAGCTGGAGCAAGGGATTGAAAATTCCGTAGTCCTGAGTTGGGTCCACTTGTACAAGAGATCTAGCTGCGACACACAGCTGCTCCGAGGGCGGCGCCCTCGAATATGCAGTATGTCGTGTGCCTAGCCAAGTAAGTAACCTTCAAGTTGGTCACACCCATCAAGGTGTTGTACGTTGTCGGGACGAAAGAGGTGGGATCTACCACCCCGACATATGAATATCACATACACAAGCCTTCAACGACCATTGCGAATCTCAGCAGAAGGTACTTTGAACTCTCCTCAAAACATTTTTAGCACAAGCTATCAGTGTCCAATCGAGTGACAGACGAAATCGAATTTGAAAAATGAATTTGCAATTCTCTGAGCCCTGAAGTAGCATGACCTTATGTAAGTTCCAACCAACCGAGGACCAGGAAACTACCAGCATGCAAGGGCGTTTGTGAGCGGACCGAACAACGGCTACTAACCTGAACCTGATCGGGTGGCGATGCCGAGATTTGACTTTGTTTGTTCCGCAATTTTGAGGGAGAAGGTGATGGCCATCTGTGCTGCTCTTTCCTTTCCCTTTCTCCTTTCTCTTCAAGCACCCTTGCTGGTTTTGCTTCTCATCTCTTCTTCCTTTCTCTTGTTCTTTACGCTCTAGACCCCTCTTTTTCTTGTTTCAAAACGGCCTTTTGCTTCAAACTCAAACTATCATGACAAAATTTATCGTAGTCTCGGGTGGTGTTGTCAGTGGGATCGGAAAGGGCGTCATCGGTACGCCAGATTAATGACTCCTAATGGTCCATTTGATCTCAAACATAGTACTTTGCGGTTCCTCTCGTCGTCTGTATCGTAGCCTCGTCCACCGGCCTGCTGTTGAAAACGACTGGTTTAAAAGTCACCGCTATCAAGATTGATCCGTATATGAACATAGATGCTGGAACTATGCGCCCAACCGAACATGGTGAGATTTCAATGACCAGAAATACGCGATTTTTGTCAGGATCTTTCGCGTCTGCAACGAGATAATGACGCGTCTTGCTTCTAGGGGAGGTGTATGTCCTTAACGATGGTGGAGAAGTCGATCTTGATTTGGGCAATTATGAACGCTATCTCAACGTTACTCTATCACGAGACAACAATATAACGACAGGAAAAATCTATCGGGAGGTGATTGAGAAAGAGGTTCGCGTTTTTTTCCACCCGCAGCGAGCGCAGCACTGACCTCTGTGAAGAGAAAGGGAGAATATCTTGGAAAAACGGTTCAAGTGCGTATACATTGACGCGTCATAGGACGACAAATTGATCACTTTGCTCTTTAGATCGTTCCGCATGTCACGAACGAGATCCAAGATTGGATAGAGCGGGTATCTAAAATTCCAGTGGACGATTCCGGTGAAGAGCCCGATCTGTGCATTGTGGAGGTCCGCATACACTCACTTTGGTTTCGCGTGTCCTTATCTCCAATGCTAAGCTTGGTGGAACTGTCGGTGACATCGAATCTGCTCCCTTCGTTGAAGCTATGCGACAATTCCAGTTTCGTGTTGGACGCGACAACTTCGCGCTCATACACGTCTCGCTTGTGCCAGATTTGCATGGGGAGCAAAAAACGAAGCCTACACAAACAACTGTCCATTCATTACGAGGCTTAGGTCTTCTCCCTGACTTGGTACGTGATTTTATGCGCACTTACCAACATTATATAACACATGTATTAGATCGCATGCAGGCTTCTCGTTCCTCGGCCGTTGCACCCCGCAACACGAGACAAAATATCAATGTTCTGTCACGTCGCATCGGAGCAAGTATTTGGTGTTCATGACGTGGCTTCCGTGTATCATGTACCTCTACTTCTTCGCTCCCAAGGGATCGTAGAATATTTGACCAAGCGACTCAAGCTCGACGAACTCAAAATCAGTGATACCAGGAAGGAGGGAGGAGAATCTCTGGCCAAGCGCTGGAAGGAGATCACGGGCGGGTGCGTTATTAGAACCACTTTTATTGCACAGAACTGACGTATCTGCCAGACAAGAGCGGCTGTTTGACCAAGTCACGATTGCTCTCGTCGGAAAGTATACGGATCTTAAAGATTCGTATATGTCGGTCATCAAGGCTCTTGAACATTCCGCGTTTAGAGTTCACAGGAAACTCACCATCAATGTACGTTTGGACGCAACATTGTTCGGGATCTGACTTCTTATACGTACACAGTGGGTCGAATCGTCCGACTTGGAGCCTGAAACACAGAAGTCAGATCCTGGAAAGTATCATAACGCGTGGGCGGCAGTTGTTAATGCTCGGTGAGTCTGTGCTTCTTTGTGGTGACTTTTTGTTGAACATCTGGAACTAGCGGCATTCTAGTACCCGGAGGGTTCGGTTCGCGAGGAATTGAGGGCATGATTCTTGCTATCAAGCATGCTCGAGAACAGAAAGTCCCATTCCTTGGAATCTGTTTGGGATTTCAACTGGCGGTTATTGAATGGACACGGAATGTCCTCAATCGGCCTGGTGAGAGGCCCTTCCCTTATCCTCTGTGAATGCATTTTCCTTACACACACCTAGAGGCCACGTCTTCGGAATTCCAAGCTGATTCCTCGTTACCCATCATCATCTTCATGCCCGAAATCTCCAAGACTCATATGGGCGGGACCATGAGATTGGGTTTGAGACCTACTGTCTTTGAGGCAGGTACTGAAGAATGGTCGACCGTAAAGAAACTCTATGCCGGCGCACCTCAAATTTGGGAGCGCCATAGGCACCGATACGAGGTTAACCCAGAACACGTTGAGTGGTTGCAGAATAGTGGGTTGCCCTTCATCGGGAAAGACGAAAAGGGGGAACGAATGCAACTTTTGGAGCTTAAAGGTACGTTTTTTCCGCATGCCCCCTTGTCCTTTCTAATCCCTTCCTCTTGTAGACCATCCATATTTCGTTGGGTTACAAGCTCATCCCGAATTTTGCACGCGTCCATTGAATCCATCTCCGCCGTTTTTGGGGTTCATCGCTGCAGCATGCGGACCGGACGTCTTAGAAGAACAAACGAAGTATCAATTAGAGAACTTCAAGCCCCCGCATCCGCAAGAGGCTATGGTAGCTGAAGAAGTGTTGAAGAGTGGTAGGGATGCAGCTGAACGAAGTTTCAAGGGAGGTATGGGAAGAGGGCAGGGAGAAGTTGACACAGTTTTGGAGAACGGGATGCACGTTCATGGGGTTCTTGATGAATAGAGATCTAGAGGGTTGGATTAGATCTGTATCAACTATTCGCACTTGTAGACAGATATGTAGCTCAAGTGTTGTCGATATATTGTAGGTCCGATGGAATGCTACGGTATTTGATACCCTGGAGGACCCGTAGACTCCTGAGTCTACAGGGATGTATATAGTTGGCTTCTACGCTTTGGTCCTAGTGGTGCGTCCTGAATCGGAATTGATATCAACGAGTTGACGCCTGTTGTAGATGCTTCTGATTGCAACCCGGACCCCTATGGACCCACGCCGCCCAAGATCGGGATGGAATGAAGACGCTTTGATTACCCGCTCCATTTATTGTGTGCATCTGTGGTCATGCGGGCTCCAGTCCATTCAAAATCCATTTATCTGTAATGGAGCTCATGATTATCACAATCGCGGTGGTTCGATTGGCATAAAATCTGCATGGGGTTATCATCTGCAGATTGAGCAGATCGAGGCGCTCTTTTGTTCCGGGGTAAGGATCGTTTTGTCTTCCATCGCCGGCTTCTATCCTCATACCCAGGTTTCCAGGCTGCTTCTCTCAAAGTCCAAATACCTTTATTGACACAATTGGATGATGGTGACATCACTGATGAATGGATGAATGACAGGCAGGTCTTGAGACCGACCCCACTCAATCGACACAATCATGATCATCCTAAAGCAGGAAGTACCTTTGTAGAACGTCGGAGATAGAGTTTCATCTGGCATGAGATCCGGATATACCACTCTTTGCCGGTGTAGCCGATGGTCAGCCTTGAAGTTGGTCGTTGTTCTGACAAAGGTATGTTGTTCATCCTTTCGAATTGTTTGTTATTATATAGAGTTGACAATCGGATGGATTGTGGGCCCACAGCTACATAAATACCTCTGCTCTTTTCAGCTGGTTCCACCACCTCTTCTCACTCGGGCGTTTATCTGGGCGCCTACAAGATTGGGCATATAGAAGAACTATGCACGGCACAGCTACCACGATCCACGACCTCCCTGTTGAAATACTCCTCATTATCTTCCACGACCTATACGACGATGCGAGATGTTGCGTCCTAGAACCCTACCACGGACTTAGGAACCGCCTATCTGGAGCATACAGCACTAGGTGGTCAAACCATACAGATCTACGCTTGCCTGCAATTTTCCCGTATTCCCTAGCGAATACTTGCGCTCGATGGGGAGCCATCTTGATTGGTGTCCCGGATTATTGGACCCGTTTGGTGTGGTTCGTGGATAAGGGCAGAAGTACGCCTTTGGAACGCATCAAAGCGGAGTTAGAGTGGTCTGGGGACTTACCCATCGATGTTGTCGTGATTCGACACGATGGACCTCTCAACCCGGGACTAGCTTTCCTAGAGGGAGAGGAATGGAGCAGGGCTGTGGCTGAAGCGCTGGAGATCGAGGATCCGGCATACGTCCACGATCTGACGAAGCTCTTGGTTCCCCATCTCCATCGATGCGCTACCATTTGGTACGACGTAATACTCAACTCCTCCCTTCCGTCACTACACCGGGACTTTCGTGGCGTTGCAACCCACCTCGAAACCTTTGAGCTTCATTGCCGGATTGATAACGCGGAAGATGAAGAATTTGATTTGGAGATTGAGTTGGCTCTGCAGAAGAAGAAAGAGGAGGAGGACGAGTCGGATTGGGCCTTCCAATGTCCTAATCTCCGGGCACTCGGACTGAACGGGAGGAACTATCTGCATGGTGTGGCGTTAGAGGCCCACTGGATTGAATGCATCCCTGAATTGCGTTCAGCTTCGATTGGCGTGTTTATGGTCATCGAACCAGACGATGAACGGCTATCACATTATTCTTGCCTTCCGTCGTTGTTGGAAATCGCTTCGACATTACGACTTGCCGCTCTCGACCTGGATTTTGACCCCGCAGGCTGCCCCCTTACTCTATACTTCGATATGGACCAGCTCACATTGGAAGATTGGGGAGGAACCCTCCTGGACGAATTGGAAAACGTGTCGATGCTCATGCCGTCCACAATGGTGCTTATTCGCTGCGAGTTCGGCACAGGCCTCATGACAGACAAAGAGTTCGACTTGGTACTGAAGGATATCAGTACGGCTGTTTCCCTAGGACCAGCGCTAAGTGAATGGGACGGGAGGCGGCTGGCTGTAGAGCGATGCGTGGGGTTCACAGATAGGGTATTGGACAGCCTTGGCTCCATTACGGAATCGTCATCGGCTCTGCAGGGGACGTATAATGCGCGTTCGCTTTGTGAGCTCAGCATTATCGATTGCACTACCTTTTCTATTGGTGCGCTGAAGAGGATGGTTTTACGCAGGCGTGAAGCGGTGAAAAATCCATATTCGTGCGTTCGGATGTTAAGGGTGCTTCGGCTGGGTGGGGATCGACCCCATTTGACGGAGGAAGACGTCGCTTGGTTTGAAGAGAATGTTAGAGAATTCACACTTTCATAAGTGTCATTGCTGTAACGAGTCTGGACTCTGTGGTAAATATTCTGTTTCTTCACGCGTGTTTGTGGTTTGCTTCTGACTGGAAGGCAAATATCTCAGACGCCTACGGATGGTTGTGCAGTAACCTTGTTAGCACGACTGCTCTAAGTCCACATCATGGACTTTCAGACACGGGTATTATGTATGACAGGCGCGGAAGCGGCCCGTGTCCTCCAAGTCACCCCGTCTCTTATTCAACTCTTCTTCGCACGAGGATACACAATTAACTCTGAAGACCTAGTAACTTGACGAACTTTTGCTATCTGAATCATGCAAGTTTGGCGCCAGCAGACCCGTCTTCGGTACGTATAAAGGATGCGGGTGTCAACATGGATTATTCGCAATCGATATTATTATTAAGGGTGCTGCTCGGAGGGGATCACCCTCATTCGATAAATGAAGACGTGGCTTGGTTCGATATAGCCTCTGGGTGTTATTGCTGGCGTTGGCGCTGCAATACACCTGCTGTGTGTAGGAACGTGGTAAATATTTTCGATTATCAGCGGATGTTTGGCTTTCTTCTGATTGCAAGGCGAATATTCTAGATGCATATGTTCCATGTATGGGATGGCTGTGACATTGTCAACTCGTGTACGACTGCCCCGGAGCAGTGCGAAGGGCACTTGATTCCGCAGTCTGAAAATAACGTCATATGGTTGGGGTTGCTCAACTTGAGTGTTGCTGCGCTGCGTGCACGCCTGGGTCGATCACACCACCACCCGTTTTCAGTGAGGTTGTTGGCACCCGTCAACTCTGCCTTAATGCATAGCCATACTCTCTGAAAAACCTACATATCTGTCGACAGCCCATCGACTTGGTTACCAAGAAAATTCCATCACTCCATCCATACTCCCTACACACCGGCACCTGCTATGAGCGGCAGCTATAACCCATACCTACCAGCCACTCCTTTCCCGGAACCAGTTCTTCCTCTTGATGCTGCCATGCCGCAAACCCAATTCGACGTGGTCATGGCAGACCCTATGCCACTCGAAAGTACGATCAAACTCGAACTGGAGGACGACATCCAAAGGACTTCTGTCGAGCTTCGTCGCAGTGCACGACAATTGAACCCAAAGAAACGAAAGCGTGCGTAACGTTGACCTGTCTGATGCCCTGTACATAGTAATCTAACATGGTATATTTGAATTAGGACCAGAGGAAGAGCCCCAACCTAAAAAGGCGGCTAAGAAGAAGAAAGCCCGGGCCTTGGGTCCCGTGTTTACGCACAAGGAAAATGCGACAAACGAACAGCGAGTCGAAATTCTCGATTGGTATCATGAGAACGGGGAGAACCAAGTACGGACGGCGAACCATTTCGCCAGGATATACCCGAATCTAAAGCTCAAACAACCCCTCATGTCGAGTTGGGTTAAGGACGAGCAAATGTGGCGGGAAAGATGGGAGAAAGACAAGGAAACTGGTGGTAGAGAGGCGAAGCGCATCAGGTCAACGAGGTATCCAGAGATTGACAAGAAACTGGAGTCATGGGTTGAGAAGGCTATGGAGGATAAGGTCTTACTCACGGGAGAGGTCTTGAGGCAGAAATGGACGCTCTTTGCGGATGAGGAATGTATTCCGCATGATGAGCGTTTGAAACTCAGCGCCGGGTGGCTCACGTCATTCCAGGGGCGGTGTGGATTGAGGCAGTTCAAGCTTCATGGTGAAGCTGCATCAGCAAAACCAGAGGACGTTGAACGCGAGCGCGAGCGCATTCAAGAACTCATACGGAACTATGGGTACTGCTTGAAGGATATTTTCAACGTGGACGAAACGGGGCTCCTCTATGGGTAAGTACGCCTGAGGACCAATTTTGATCGGATGTTCCATGGACTCACTTCAAACCTAGGATGCCACCGAACCGTGGTCTTTCGGACCGCCCAAATCCTGGGATGAAGGGTTGCAAGAACCGAATCACGTATGCGCTGACGGCGAACGCGGACGGAAGTGAGAAGCTTCCACCCTTCGTTATCGGTCGCTACGCAAAGCCAAGAGCCTTTGGGAACCAGTCGGGCGAGCAACTTGGATTTCAATATCGTAACAATGCCAAGGCCTGGATGACGACCCCTTTTTATCAAGAATGGATAGTTAATTTGGACAAGAAGATGCGCGAACAAGGCCGGCATATTCTCCTCCTCCAGGATAACTTCAGCGCCCACAAGGCACCGAAGGATCACCCGCTTACCAACGTACACATCGAAAACTTCAAGGCGAATCTAACCGCCCACGTGCAGCCAAACGACGCCGGTATCATCCAATGCTTCAAAGCTCATTACCGCAAATCCTTTGCAGTTAGAGCGATTAACCGATATGATAGGGGAGTCGGGCCGACTAGCATCTACGATATCGATCAATTGGAAGCAATGAGGCTGGCCGACCGTGCGTGGGGTGAAGTCGACACAACCACCATTCGGAATTGCTGGCGGAAAAGTGGCATCCTACCCAGCAACCCTCTCATATCATACAGCCCTCTCCCCCCTCCCGCCATTCCTATCTCCTCTCTCTTGAATTCAAGCCCATACGTTGGCTCCGGATCACCTGAGATTCAATATATCGATGCGTTGGAGAAACCGGAGGATGTAGAGGTCATGGAGCCAATTTGGAACTTGAACCGTATTGGCATTGAAGAGTCACTGGTGGATCCAGAGTGCGAGAAGGAACTCATCGGTCAGGTTTCTGAGATGGAGACTTTCGAGGCCGTGATGAATGCGGACGCTAGGGAGAAGCTGCGGCATTCAAACGGTGGAGATGGCGCCGACAGAACCGAGACGCCCCAAGTCATTCATTCACACGAAGAGGCACTGGCAGCTGCTACTACGATACAGCGCTATATCCCTGATATGGACGAAGCATATACTCGCAATCTCGAGAGTCTTCTGGCGGGCTTTGGGAGCCAGACTCGGCTATAAGAGGATCGTGAAAGGCCACTGCGACCCCTTACCAGACTGTTTCCCTTGTAGATATTGCTGGCTGATATCGAATCGAGTTTGTAATTACGGTCTGGGTATATATCAATACAGTGATCATCTGTCACCTATGATGATCCCATAACGACCTCTCCCATGACTTTAGGTACCCCAGAGAGATTAACGTCGAATGTCCACTACGATATCCGCCGCCTCTCGTTCGACGCTTCTTCGTACCAGATCACAAAATTGCACCAAAGAGCCATCGTCTGAAGATCCTGACTCCTACAAATTTGGCACTAGCAGATCCTTCGCAGCACAGAGCAGGCCGGGAGTTTTTCACTTGGTTTTCATTCCAAACTTCTTCGGTGCATATTCAGGCATAGCTGGCCTCAAGTAGACCTTTCGCAACCCGTTGTACTGCGATGCCCATAATCGGTCGAGATATGAGCAGTTCACGGACGGCGAAAGATTAATGCCAAGGTAGTGGTTGTTGCAACCTTGGACTAGGACTTACAGTATACGAACAAACTTAGGAGTGAGCACGTACTCGACCTGAGGCCTGAACTGGTCAAGGTGCGGAACGTTATAGCAGCAAGCAGGGTTCGGCGAACTGTAGGTGTAAAGACCAAGGCAGCCACCTGACCTCCTCACCCCAGTTCAGGTCTTCTTTTCAACGGTACATTCCATGGGGTATATCATACATATTTACTTTTACGCGGATTACCTGATAGCTCCGAGAAAGGACCTAATCCGATGTATCCAAGCCTGCTACCAGTAAATTCCTCGCACAACAGAGTGGAAGTCTTTGCTCCCAGATCTTATTCCCGTGTCTCAAGTCATAAGTGGCATGAAGACGAATGGACCGCAAATCCTTGCTCATGGAAACCCAGAGCTCATCAAGAGATTTCCAGTCCATGGATGGTTCGGACCAAGCAACGCTCACTTTGATTTCTTTGAGTGATGGTGACGAAAATCGAGCAAGAAGGGACTGTAGGGTGAGGCCAAGCACTCCAGTCGGATCCCTCTGCGGATTATTGAAGTCTATCTGCATTATGCCGCCTGGAGGGAGACAACATTCCGAGATAGCGAGCTTCCGGAGATTGGGGAATTGGAGCCGTTCCACAGTTGGCGGTGCAGTAATGAAATCCAAGTCGGCGGCCGAAAACGCTGCAAACAATTAAACATAAGATAATAGATGAACGAGGATTGATCTTACTCAATGGCAAGGGAAAGTCCAGAGACAGTACGATAGATCCAACTGATTGAGAGATCGAAGATACCAATGCACAAAAGGAGTTCAATTCCCCAGGAGTCCGCAGCTGGGTAGCCGAAACCTGCCTGAGAGGTACTGGGATCTGAAGCGAACAAAACCAGGCAGCAAAGAATGGGAGTATCGCATCTGTATTCCCGGAGAATACTAGTGTATGCAATTGAGGAGAGGGTTGAATGTTGAAAGTATTGTCGGCATATGTGTCAAATTGCGAAAATACCCGAGAATAACAACGGATATTCAGTTCCTCCAATACTTCGAACGACACGATGAGTCCGAAGAGCGAATATATTGATTCGAAGAACTGAAGGTTTAGATCGAGTTTTGTGACAGTTCCAGTCAAATCTTCACATAACCAACGCATTTGTGGATTAAGGACGCCACCAAGTTCGAGGGTTTGAACGTCATTGAAACGGTCGCCTTCAAACCAACCGCCACTGATGGTCCCCTGGTAAGCAGAGTCGAGGTTTTTGCAGCAGAGGGTGATTTTTCTGGGCCGTATACGACTGAGGTTATGAAGGGCGACGTGCGAACACGCTTCGTCATTATCGCCCAGCTGAAGGACCAAAGCTTTGGAAAAGCGACGATGGGACCTGGTCGCCTGTGCCCATCGAATGCAAACGAGATTGCATGCATTGAGGGAGTCCCAAGGTAGTTCCCCAACGACGATATAGAGAAGCTCCTCAGGCAAACTTGAAACTAATTCTGATGGGATTGTGGGCTTTATTTGCACAACGAAAGGTGGGACGATGATTTGATTTTGCTGCAACGATGATACTCCCGGGAGGTTGAGTACCATTTGAGATAGAGGTCCAACTACAAGCGAGTTCACGCTCCGGAGAACTGTCAACGTTTCATACAGTGAGTCATCTCGGGAGGAGAACGATAACGAACCTGTCCCAGCAGAAGGAAGGTAATTCATTTTCAATCAAACAGCACGACTAGAGCCTCCGCCACAGTCTTCTATGCACAAATTGAGAGTGGCGTGGTGGTCTGACCATAAAAAACGCTTTTGTAAGCCTGAGATCACACCGCCAATGGGATTGGCCGCACCTGACTGTCCTTCAAGTGGGCGGACAAGTTTGCAATCCTGGATCGCGGATAAGGCTGAGGCCAGTAAGCCGACTGATAAACAGAAATATGAACTGTGGGGGCAAGTGTCAGTTGTGTAGTTCAAACAAAGAACGAAAGTCACAGTTGCGCGCCATGATGACGTTGAAGGACTCCGGGCCGGCCGGTCCCCTACTTCAACTCGAATTCTCAACAACTTACTCCTTGAGGATTGTGGAAAGGATTTACAGTAAGGTACGAAAAACAATTATTTGTAGTCGATACGTGACATGTCGTTGACAGGAAGTAAAACTAGAATGCGCATATACTGTCATAACCCCAAGTTTCAACGTCTTCAAGCTGTTAATGGGCCACTCAGAGCGCATCGCGTTGGGGGAGTCTCAAAATCTAACCAACTTTTATTCCAGCAGCCTGCAGTGGAAGCCTGCCTTGCCATATATCCGCATCTATAGTTTCCTTGCCTGAGTATGGACATCTTGAACTTGGCCGAATTGATTTCAAGTTTTCATAGCAGGATGTCAACACTCCGTCGAGCGTTCTCCATCGCATAGACGGGTCAACACACCTTCTGGAGGTCGAAAGTGAGATAACCCGTACAGATGGTGATGCGAGGGCAGCCAGAAAAGGGATGAATGCTGACTCGATCACGTCTGTCATACGATCTGAAGGGTGATCTGCTTCATTAGAGCAAAGATCTTTGATAGTTATCGCCTGCAGTCGTGTGAAGTGGCTTGATTGTGGACTGATTGGATAAGAAAGGAAGGTGAGGTCAGAGTGCCTGAATGCTGCTCGTTGTTAGTGCCTTTGTCTTCTTTATACGTAGAGAGAACGTCTCTTACATAGCGGTAAGTGAAAGGCGAAGGCGATGTATATGGATTGTATGGACCCTGGGATGGCGGAGAGGAACATCCAAAATGAATGTAAGGTGGAAACTGCGCCGATAGGGACGACAAAGATCTTGATTGGCGGTGGAGACCTCCGACCAAAGAAAACCAGGTGGCAAAGTACGGAAACAGAAAAGCAGAATTACCGCCGAAGTATAAGGACCGCAAAAGTGGTGATATTCGTCCTTGGGGAACACAGTGTTGCGCCTGAAACTGAGACGTAGCTGGCCATGGAGACCGACAAGCGATCCTCAATGTCTCGAGAACCTCGAAGGAAGAAATGAGGTGGAAGAGTGAATGAACCGATTCAAAGAACTGTAAACCCAAATCCAGTTCTATGATGTAGAAAACAAGGCTGGCAGACGCCCACTTCATTTTCTCGGTAAGGACGCCCCTGAGCCGGAGAGAGTAGATGGAGCTGAATCGCACTTCCTGGAACCACCCGCCATTCATGAGTGCAATTCCAGTCACATAAGGAAGGGAATTGCAGACTAGGGTGACTCTCCTAGGTCGTAGTGTGCTCCGATGGTGCAATACAATCTGGGAGCCATCTCGCTTTTCTCGCTGATATCGGTTGTCCAAGACAAAGGTGAGATCGGGGAATATAGGCCAGGACCTGGTGAGGTCGTTCCACCGGCGACATACGAGACTACACGCTTTCAAGGCATCCCAGGTCGTCTGCTTAAAGATGAGCTCTAAGAGTTCAGTTGGTAGGTTTGGGATGAGTTCGGGAGACATGTTTCGTTTAGGTTTGATCACGAATGGAGGGATGATCATTTGACCACTCGACAGAAGAGATATTCCAGGCACTCGTCGGAGCACTGTGTTGAGTTGGTCAAATCACTGCCTCTTCAAAGAGAATTCGACGCCAAACCTTTTTGTGGAAAGGGAAAGTAGGTAATCTTCCAAAACATGAAAGAAATTAGCAACGCCAGAACAACACTTGTTGCAATTTTGGTGACGGAGAAGTCCCCCCATTTATCTAAGTTATTTGGCATCAATGATCATGCGCAGGAGTTGCTAGTCGAAAATAGACTCACCCATGGTGTTTGACTCTGCCCGACGGCCCAAATTACAAGAAGTAATGGATTAGAGGAAGAAGGCATCCTAACTAAGGAAATGTGCTATGAGGCTTTTGCAGTGCGAGGCAGATCAGCAAGCCATGGGTTGCGATACTGCCGGATTTTACTGTACCAGCACCGTGTTTATCGATAAAAATGTAAGGTGGTAGTAGATGGCCGAAAGCAAGGCAGAATTTTATTTTTCTCCCACGCAACTTGGCTTGACACTCGCCCTCGTCAAGATGGAAACCTTTACGTTTCCCCCCGAACTCACAGAGCAAATACTCACCACCCTTGGGGACGATATCACCACTATACTTACTCTCAGCGTGGTGTCATCTCAATTTGTACAGCCCAGTCAACGACAACTCTTTTCTCGAGTGGTGGTCGATTGCCGCCTAAACAGCGCCCAACTACAAGACCGTCTCTTCCAGCTTCTGGCCATAACCCAGGATTCCCCCCACTTATTTCATTATATCCGAGCTCTCGAGATCATGGGAGGGTCATTTCCATCTGATTGTGTCGACCTGTTTTCCCAAATCTTGCCCCGATTAGTCCATCTGCGAAGCCTGAAGTTGGATGGCGTTAACCCCCTCAAATCTTCATTTATCTCTGTTCTAGAGAGATACCTACCCTTGTTACCCATTATCCGTCTTTCAATATCCTCGATAGATAACGTCCCATGGCACCTACTTGTATCGTGTCCGACCATCACACACCTCTCGATCAAACAGTCGATAGTCATCGGTCTGGGTCACGACGGATCTCCGATGCCCTTCGCACTGGAAAAGAGGCTCGAAGGAGCCGAATCATCAAAGGACTATAAGTTTCCTCGACTCGACACGCTGATTCTGTGCGATCCCATAACCCCGGGAATCCCAACAGACGATCAAAATAAACTATACTCTTGGTTACTAGCCTCTAAAAATCTTTTGGACCTTCGAACCTTGAGGCACATCGCCCTCGATCTTGGCAATACCCAGGAGGCCCAGAGGCTTTTTCATCAAAGCCAACTCGAGAGCCTCGATATAAGCACGGCTTGGCTCTTTGTAGGGCAATCGCGTGCGTGAATTCTCTTTAAGTTCCAATAAGTTTACCACAATTTTATTTCTTTACAGTCGCAAAAGACTTGCCTTTCGAGCATGTACCCAACCCCATTGGCAGTCACAGGTTTTCTCACTTACGGGAAATCACATTCCGCATCCTCTTCACCCAACTCTTCCACAATGTGTATTCCCAATTCATCACCTTCATCCGAATCATAAACGACTTCCCTGCTAATAACCAACTCGAATCCATCACCATAAAGGTCTTAGTCAAGTCAAACTATGTCGAACACTGGTCGCAGTTACGCCTCCCTCTTCTGGATGCACTATTGCAAGAAAAGAAGTTTGGGGGACTACGCAAGGTTTCGGTTTTGATTATGATCCCAAAGGGATGGCTAGCAGCAAATTCTCTCTTTGTGACGATATCAAAGGCCTTGCGACACAATTTGTTACGCCATTCAGCGAAGAAAGGGCTCCTGAAGATTTCGAAACGGTCGGGGTAAGTTGCAGTTGAAGTTCCTTTCATAATTCCACTCAATCCTGCTTCAGAGTTGAGAACGCTCTCGCTCGCCCGACCGTGAGCCTAAATTCTGACCCCACTTAAGGCGTGAAAGGGCGTTAATTCACGTTTAGTTTACAACTCGGCTAAAGTCAATACATGTAGTTTACAAAGGATGGAAAATGATGTAAAAGTCAAGTGCATAGAGTCCGACATCATGACCGTCTTCTTGCAAACCACCTAAACCGAGAGGAAGTACCCCCGGAAGTTGATGGCGTGTCGAAGTCTATGAGATTCTCCATGGAACAACGCGGAAGGCTTTCTTGCCAGAAATCGGCCTTTCTAGAGTTGTGTGAATGAGGACATTCTGAACGCAGTCGGATCGAGTCTAGATTCGGATAGCAGGATGCAAACACTTCGTCCAGTGCTCTCCATTGCATCGACGGGGTGTTACATCCGATTGAGAGTGTGATGGTCTGTACCGATTCTGACGCGAGCGTAATGAGGAGGGGGCGGAAAACACAATCCATCAGACCTGACAAATGTGAAGGGCGTGCGTGCGGGTGTATGTTCTTGAGCGTCACTGCCCGAAGTTGCGTGAAATGGCGTGGTTGTGAGTTTGTCAGTGAAGCAAGGGTTCTCCGCTCGGAGGGTATCGATTCTTGTTGATATTAGTGTGATTTCCATTTATAACAAAAATATCTCTTACGTAGAGGCAAGGAAAGTGCGAGGGTAATGTTTATGGATTGAAGGGACTCCGGGACGGCATTGAGGAGCGTCCAAAATGAAGACAGATCGGAAATTGTCTGGATGTAGTTCATGGAAATGTGGATCGGGTGTTGGAGGCCACCGGTCGAGGAAAACCAGGTGGTGAAGAATGGGAGGAAGATACCAGAATTGTCGCCGAAGCTCAGGGTGTGTAAAAAGGGGGATATTCGCCCCCGGGGGACAAGGTGTTCCATTTGGAACTGCGTGGTAACTTGCCCCCGACAAGCGATCCTCAACGTCTTAAGACCCTCGAAGGAGGCAATGAATTCGAAGAGAGAATGAACTGATTCGAAAAACTGTATATCCAAGTCCAACTCTTTGATGTGTGATGATGACACAAGGCGGTCGGGGAGCCATTGCGTGTGGTCGAGGAAGCCTTGTAGTCGGACAGAGCGGATAGAATCGAATCCCTCATGCCGGTACCGCAACCCATCATAAAACGACCATCCGTTGTTGAGGGAGTTCTGGACCAGGGTAATACTCCTCGGTCGTAATGTGCTCCAATGGTGGAATGCAACCCAGGAGCAATCTCTTCTGTCTTTCTGATCGTCCAAAACAAAGGTGAGACCGGTGAACGCAGGCCAAGACCTGGTGAGGTAATTCCATCGGCGACATACGAGACTGCATGCTTTCAGGGTATCCCAGGTTGCTTCATGAAAGATGAGCTCTAGGATTTCAATTGGCACGCTTGAAACGAGTTCGGGAGAGATTTTCCGTTTGGGTTTGATCACAAACGGGGGAATAACCATCTGGCTCCTCCGTATTAGATAGATTGACCCTCGTATATGAACGGACAGCCACTCAGACGAGAGGCCTGCAAAGGTAGGGGCTGTTTCTGCCACTGCGTCGACATTCTCAGCGAGCTATCTGTTTCGAGAGAAAATCGACAGCGCACCTTTCTCCAATAAAGAAACGCAATGCCAGAATACGGAAGAGAATACCAAGGCCAGAGCAGTGCTTATCAATATTGGGACTATGGCGACGCCATCACGTTTCGAGTCCCCACATCGGTCTATTCGGCACGAATGGTTATTAGCTCGAATTCACCTAGTTTACAAACGATTAGCCCACCCATTGCGCTTGGATTTGCTGGATGTACCAAGTTGCAGTATTGGTCGTGAAGAAACGCGATGGTTCAAAGAAAGAGAGGTGAAGGACCAGCACGCGCAACCTAAAAATAAGTAATAAATCCAAGTGGGCATATGCACGAAGCCTTGAGGCTTCTCGCGGCCCCGGGTGGATAACCCCAAACCGCAACTTATGATATTGGTGAAGATCGTTGAACGACCAGTTTTATCATAGAAGCGCGCGGTGGGCGAAAGCGAGGTGTGCGTCTACTCCTCTCCCACGCAACACGATGTTCCCGCAAACATACAAACCTATTCATAAGAAAAGTTAATAATACAGCTTTAAGTACGAAACAATCACTGTTTTTCCCTTCCAACGGGGGACCATTTTGGATTATCAACAATAACCTCATCAATACCACCATCGTATACGGCATCAAGAACTAGTTCCAACTGTGGCGTGATAGGCGTATCAGGTAGCATGGACCATAGCGCAACAGCGACAGTGCTATCAAACATAATTCAGAAAGGGCTTTCGAACGCAAGAAATATCAAAACATACTTTTCGCCGTTGTAATCTAAAATCCCTTCGTGAACGGGGAACTTGCTTTGAGGCCTAGCAGTCGATTCCAGTCAGCCACCGTACTCATGCGTGGAGCATCGACCAGCTGAAACACGTACCCAAGGTTCCCAACTCTCTTCCCCATCATCCACCCATTCACGAACAACAACGCCCTATAAGGTTGACCAAATGGCTCTTCAAACGTAAAACTCAACATCACATCCAAACCACTCGGAATATCTAACTTGAACGTCGCAACAAAGAACCCCACTCCCGCAGCGGAATCAGGGAGACCCGAAGCAAGGTCTCTAGATTCCCATGACGAGGTGTCGAAGGCTGGTAAATGCCACCCCTTGCGTTCGCCGAATAGACCGCCCTCGTTGAAAATGCCTCTTGTCTTGTCGAGGTACCTGGGCCACGGTGAAGAGTTAGACAGAGAAGGAAGCGAGAATTAACGGGGGAAAACATACCCAGTATATCCACCAACCTTTCCTTGAACTTTCCAGTCGCCGAAAGAGCCGGTATCCAACTTGAAGCCTCGTACACCACGTGGACCTTTCGAACTATTGGTGTCATCTAAAGGAACGACAGCTTTAGCAATGTGCGGGTGAGGGTGTTAAGAACGACGGACCTCCTTCAGTTTCGTTCAAACCCATGTTATCCTGGACCCAGTGCCATTCAGAACGAAAGGTAATAAAGATAATAGCGCATATAGTCACCTGAACAACCGTAATAATGTTATCATGACCAACTCGTAAGGCGCCAGTAGGGAAAGCAAATTGGTCATCCGTTTCCTCTAAGATATTCCGGTTGTTTGTAGAGCTGAAAGTAGATAACGTTGGCGGCAGGTAGATATAGATATTGGAAAAGACTTACTTGCCAAATGACGTTCCCAAGAAAACATCATTCAACCAGACGCTAGCTGCGAACGCTAAGGAACAAAAAAAGAAGTCAGACCACCTCAACAAGACCCCGAATAGAGATACACACCTTCACCACCATTGATAGACAAGTTGACACTCTTCTCCGTGCCAGCCGCATTGAAATGACCTCTCCACAAAACCACATTCTCGCAGCTGCAAACCAGCATTTAGCAAAGGCCCACGACGAAACAAAAACAAAACAATCAAACTCACAATCCATAATCACACCCATACAACACCCTTCCATCCCCATAATACGGCTTATTCGGATTATTCGTCTTCGTCTTCTCAGCCAAAGTCCACGCTCCATCATCAAACGCATCCCCAATCTCCGGCAAACTATCCTTATACTTCCAATCCGTCAACTCGGGAATCTCAACTCCACTTTGCAATGAAACCGAAGTCGTCAACTGCGCAACAAAGGTACCACCAAAGGACGAAACCTCCGAGGCAGCAACAAAGTCAGGCGAAATCTGTTGCCCGTTCCAAAGGATAGCACGAACGGTCTGAGGTGCAATAACCGTCAACCTCGTATCCTCTTTGAGATCCCCTCTCAACGAAAGGGTGCCATCAACGATATCAGCAGTACGGACTAGATAAGGTCCGCCAACGATGATGGACTCATTTGTTCCCAATCCCCAGAAGTTTCGGAATGGGTCCTCGTGTGCGCCTGGGATGATTGGTGACCAGAACGTCGCAGCCGTAACAGTGTCGCTATACAACACAAGCTGTGCATCCGAATCCCAGACCGTAACAAGACCTTGAATTCCCCGGACAAACGAGATGATGGCATCGGTTTCTGCGAGACCTTGAATACCATTGGCAGGAGTGATAGTCACACCAGTAGGCGGTGCATGAAGACGGTTAGGCGTTCCGGTGAGCTTCATCGTGACCTCGTGTTCTTGATTCGAGTCCCCAAACGCAAAGAGGATATCACGACCACCAAGGGTGCCAGCGTAAAATATTTGTGCAGTCGAATACGACAACGAGGAACTTTGACCAAATTGATAGTCGGTGACGAGGACTTTAGATTGACGGCCCGACAAAGTCATGTGAGGGGCTACAATGGGCACGCGAAGGGGTCCTGATGAGGTGGTGATATTCAGACTCAAGGTTGTCGTTACACTGGAACCGGAAAAAAGCCAGTCAGGACCTCGAATGAAAGCTGAAGAAGAGAGAGGGGCGACCTACGTCGACGTCGAATCTGTTTGACGGATAACATAAAATGCAGCCCCAGTATCAGGGTTACGAAGATGGGTCACATATGCCTTTGGATTATTCGACGCAGCAAGACCACCCGCTGTATCTGCAACCCAATCGGTCTTGTAAAAATCGGGTGTCGATCTGATGAAGAAACCTTGACGCTTCAACTCATCATATTTGGTAGTAAGTTCCCGGGATTCCGTGATCTGAAAACCAAGACGAATCAGAGAGGGGAGCCGAGGAGGAAGGAACACCTTACAGGAGATCCATAGTCGTACGAAGTATAAACACCAGGAAAAGGGATTGCACCCCATGACGTTCCACTGCGGTAAATATGAGATGGAGACCACAATGGCGCAACAAGGCGGCATACCCGTAAAGCATATAATAGTTGATTAACTTGGCATTGCTGGCCCACAGTTGCAGATTGAACACAGACTCGAAATCCGGCCCAGTTAACGTACGGCATGGCCCGTACCCTAGATCTCCTCAGCATCCGATGCAATGATGCATGCAAAGGGTTTCAATACCTGGCGCGGTGGGACCCCATGCATCATAAGAACCACCCTGGAATTCTGTTATGAAGTGAGATACGGCACAGAAAAGAAGCTGGCCAATATACCCGGAATATACCACGGCTGAGATGGATTTACTTCCGTATGGTACTTGTGATAAGTCATGTCGACCGGCTTCCAAACCAATGGATTTGAACAATCGAATTCTTGTGGATAATAGTCCGCTCTGGAGGCAAGTCAGCACTAATTGGATGGTATTGAAGTGGAAAGCCAAACCCGTAAAGGTCGACAGCACCCTTCGGAACAGCACAATTGAGCATAGGACTCGAATGGGGCGCATATACTCACTGTTCCATTGATAAAGTTCCGGCGGGGACCAGGGTCGTTGTATGTCAAGGGAACAACGATGCCCGAGTCCCGGTATGCATCCAGTAACTCAACGAAGTATTGTGCATGATTTTCTGGGCTTTGATTATATTCATTGTCTTGTGAGCTGGTCAACTCTTGTCACACGGCCGCTCCAGAAACTTGCTCACCAATTTGGACCGCTATCACGATGAGAGGGGTGTCATTTCGGGGGGAAGAGAACCGCGAAAGAGGGTAACATACCGATAACTGGACCTCCCTTGGTGATTTGGTTTGGTGCTGTTACGTCGATAATACCTTGGATATATGCTCTCCATGCATCACTCCAGTCGGTGTCGTTTGTACGAAGATCGCCGGCTACTTCTGTGGTGGCCCAATGTGCGATACCCCCAGCAGAGGTTTCTGCATTGATATACTGAACCGAATCGATGAATTAGATGTAGAGTAGAGTCTTGAGTGGCTTACGGGTCCTAGAATGGATGTGAGAAGGAATGATGCTTCAATGCGAATATTGAACATACCTGGTCTCAAGACAACCCAAATCCCAGCGGCTTTTGCTGCATCGAACAATGGCTGAAGAGCACGGAAGCCGTCGAAGTCTACAACGCCGGGAGCAGGATTAATCAACCCCATGTGCGTGTATACGCTGACACTATTCAGCCCTGCTGCTTTGAACTTCTCAAGAATATCTGTCCACAGAGATGGTACCGGCAGGCGGAAGGTGTGGAATTCACCAGAGCTAAAGAGTCGACCATGAATATATTGAAACATATGTAGAAAAGTGAACTCACTGAAGGAATATTCTCTGCCCTCTCAAGAAAAGACTATACTTGTCGAAGCGCACTTGGTCTGTGAGCTCGAAACTGCTCCCCGTTGCGCCCCCTTCCGACAGCAATGCGTCATATTCAGGACGACTGATGGAACCCGTCAATCCGTCCAACGACCAGGAAGACGGTCCACGGCGCGATCCACCGCGTTGTGTTAAGACAACAAGTGCGAGAGCAGCTAGACAAGCTCCAGCCCAAAGCCAACCTCTCCGCTGCTTCTTCCCTGCACCACTATTACCCAATAGTCCTCCTCTGGACCCAACCATTGGACGAGCCTTTTCAATAGATTTCTCTCCGTAAGGATAAGCAGAGTACGGCAGATATGGATTGGATTCAAAATCCTGGTCTCCTGGCTCGTCCTTGGTCAGACCAGGCCCGTGAGACATCTTGGAGCCCTGAGGATGTCTTCTGGTGGACTTTTAAGGCACGGAAAGTCGTCGAAATGTCGACGGAGCGGGTGGTGATTGTGGGGGAAGGTTAAATAGTTGCATCATCTCGACGGTGGTGGTTGTGAGAAAGAGGAAGCAGATTTAGGTAAGGGTCACCAGACCTCATTATTCCGACATTATACACGACTACTGTCACAATAATAATAATGTGGATCTACAACTTAGTACAATGCTGTATCGTTGCCTACACCTACACTTGACAAAGTTTGAGAATGGGAAAACCCGTATGAAATGTCATGGCCTAAAAACTCGCGAGAACTACTGGGGATCATTCACTTGAAGTCCTAGAGGATGGGGCATATGGCAGAATCTCCACATTTCCCGAGGCAACGACCTCGATGAATGCTTTCCGGATCCATCCCTCGGTTTCCCTCCAATCCCAGGACTCAACTTCTTTCACTGCATCCTGAATCCGTTTGTCGATCCCCAACGCTTCCCAACGTTCTTCCTCAGAAGGGTCGATGTATCCACATTCGAGCTTATAGAGGTGATGCCGAACCAGTTGGGAAAGATCAGACATAAGCACACCTCGCACCGGATCTACTTGGGAGTACTTTCGTATCAAGCGAAGGATCGACGCATATACAGAGGCGACCCGAGGAACCAGAATTGTAGAACAGCGAGATGGTGAAATGTGACACGGCGGCGCCTCTTCCAAGTCAGAGAGACGCAAAGTGGAGAAAGATAGAGGAAATACTGCCAATTGCTGTAAAAGTGCCGGGTGAGAGGACTGAGTTATCCGGTAGAAGCGCCCTTTGGAATATAAATCACCTCGCGTGAGCGAGGAGAGCCGGGATGGGGGGGATAGTGGCAAGCCCAGCTCCTCCAGGATTTTAGATGCCCTTTCCAAATCCCTGTCCTGGATCAGATAACAAAAGTCCTAGAAAGTGTCGGTATGACTGTCTGATGGGTTGGGCATAAAAACTTACCACCGTGACAACTGGTACGTTCATTCGGTGATAAGCCAAAGTAAGCCATTCAACGGGCATTAGCCCGTCGAGTTGAAGTTGCCATAAAGCGGTATCGACGGCTTGGGCGACTCCAGAAGATAAGATATCTTGTGCCATGGACGGAAGAAACTGAGATTTGCGTGCTCGGGATCATCCGTCCAGGTATTTACAAACGGTCACACGACCCGTAACGGGCCATTTGCCCCTTTCCAGCTCAGATTTCGGTAGCGATTCGCCTTTCGCACATACTCAACGGACTCGGATGTCCGCAGGTGTACATTGGCGGATTCTCTTGGACATTGACTAACGCAGATAAGTCGACTTCGTACAGCGCTCAACGTCAACCCCAAACTTATCGCATATCCTCTTACTACGATATCGATGTTCTGGTTGAAGCAAAAGGTATCAGTATCTTAACTCTGCGCCAGAAAATCAGGGAAGTAAGCAGTAACTTTGCTTCGGTTAGAGTCAAGTTCTACTTCGTCTCGGTACTGTAATCACCTTATTCTCTCTGGTGTCTTTCGACTGGATCAGCTTATTGAATGCAATCGATGTAGAACTCACAAGGAAATCTCACCGAGGAGGAGCAAGTTCGCACTAGCACCAAGAACGTGTTGATCGAAACCCCAGCCTGACCTTGGTATAGACCGCACATATCCAACAGATATCCGTTCTTTTAACAACTGGACCCGCATACAACATCAGCCATCGACATTCTCCATCCAGGCGTCCTGCTTTTCACCAAGCTGAAGAGGTGGCTTCCAAACCGGACGCTACGCGACCGCAAACTATCGTCAAAAACAATTCGGACCTTAGCGATCTCAAATATCTCATTACCTGGCTTAACGAAAATAAATGACACTCGAGCTCGACGACTACAAGGGGAAAACTAAACAGGACTTGCTGGTCTACGTTGAGTCCTTCTTAAAATAGCATGCCCAAGATAACGATGTCACGACGGCTCTCGAAGGAGCAATGAAGCCAGAAGATTGGGCGCAACTACACTCGAGCGCAGAACAAGAGAACACTGAAGGCGTCTTCTGATATCGGTCGAACCCCCATAGTGTTTTAGGTTTTAGGAACTACAGGTGTCTCCACTCTGGATGTCCAGGTTTTTGATAAATTATTTGACCCATGACGAGTGCCAGATCCTTCTCCAACACGCCTGCCGATGACCAGCGGGAAGGGACTGGGAAATTTAGCGTTCGAGGTGATGACCTCTACCCAAGTATCGCCATGTTCAAATACGAAAGAGACCTCAGCATGATAATCGGAAACATAATACAATAATTTAACCAAATTGCTCACTGGGAGGACCGTGACTAAGTAGTCAACATACGATGCTTATGAACTTCCTCCTCGCTGAAACACCTAAAGACTGCCTGACCCTTCTTCACCACCGCGAATTCGTTAAATAAAACCTCCAATTCGTCCTGGGGTACTGCGGGCCTCCCTTCCAACTCGAGCTCTTTAAAGAAACCACGGACATCGTACACCTGGAATGATCCATTGCCACCGTCTTTCACAAACGCATACGGAATCTCACTGTAACACCAGGAGGGTGCCCAGAAAAGGTTCCAGCCATGAATGCTTTTCAACGCATCCGGTAATCGGAGGAGACTTGGAACGTATGGGACGATACGCTCGCCCCAATTTCGACCATCCCGAAGGCTCTCTGAGGCGTATGCCCCTAAAGCAATGGTCCATCCATTCTCCAATGATATGCCATACGCAAGGTTTTCTTTAATTATCTTCGTATAATGGAGAAGTGCTCGTAATACCTGAGCTGGAGTGAAGAAGGGCAAACCGACGCACGAGGGAGGGTGGTATGTAGAGTAAGCCTCATGATCGGTTAAGATGAAAATGTGAGTACATGCACTCGGAATCGGCGTCGATGTCAATGGCTTCATAAACACTGGGTGGACAATCGCCTCGATGCGGTAGAACAGCTCAGGTTTGGTCTTGAGTAGAGCCACAATGTCATCCTCCGGAATATGGGTGTCCAACAGGACCAGGCGACGCAAGGACCGATAGCGAGTCAATAATTGTTCAATAACTTCGATATCGGCGGCATGATTGTGAGAGAGATCAACAACTTCGAGTTCTGCGTCGATGGGAATGAAGGAAAGCACCTGCTGACTCGAAAAGTGAAAGCCAGACAAGTTGATGATCTTTTTATCCTTGATACCCTCGAGGATATTGGACAGAAGAAATACACCGCCATCTAGCATCGGATTGTGGGATCGGAGGATGACCAGAATCTGATCAAATATATGGGGGAGGAGAAGTCGTAAGAGTTCCTCTTGATTATTATCGCGAAGTGATTTCTCCAAAGCAGGTCCTAGGACGAGATCCGCTAGAGATGGCACTTCTTTCGGCGCCGTCGTCATAATCCCAGTCGACTCTGAGATGGATGAATCCTTTTGCGTTGCGCGAAAATCAGTTGGCCATGCTTCTGCTAAGTTTTCGACCGGAATTACGCGGTTCCGTCAAAAGCAGGACAAGTCGAAACAACAAGCCGTTCGCTCCTTTCATCACACCCCGGGGGATAATAGTTTCGGACATACTGTTCGGCCGTGATAGGTTTACCACCCCCACACGCGCTCGAAACGAAGGAATAAGAGGGCGAGTAAGGATCGGACACATTGATCACAGTTACGCCATCATTATTATCTAGCAAAAGGGTCGTTAGGTAGTCGTAAACCTCAAGAATGGTATTTCAAATGGTTCACGTACCACCCTCCGATATCTTCATAAAGGCATCCAGATCCAGTGCACGACTGAGGTACATGTCCTCCGGATTAGCGGAATCCAAGTTGAGAGACCACGCCAACTTCATTAGAAGGCTGGTGAATGGACAAGGAACAGAGGGAATGAGAGGGGTTTTTTCCAAGTGACTTCCATATTTGCCATTGAGAGCCTTGATCTCCTCAAGGATAACCCTTGCGTGTTCCTTTTGCTTGATCAACTTCATGAAGCGAAGTGCCGCCTTCAAGGGCAAAGAACCATAGCACCACTGATGGTGTAGTGCGCTAACGCAGCGGTGCTGGGTTTTAAAGTTTCCGTAAGGAATAACCCGTGCGATAATATATGCTTGATGCCGTTGACCCATGGTGTTGACCGTGGACGTTGAGGGGTGCGAGGTGGACGCAAGTAGGATGAGTCAGGGGCAATTTGTAACCACAAGGTTCGAATCCCGGTCAACGAACTCTTTTTTGAAGTTTTTGGCATACCAAAAACTGCCAGGAAATCATCAGAAACTTAAACCTACATCAGGAAACAGGTATTTACCTGATAATGGCTTACCAGCCATGTCTGGGCAACTCCAATCGACCCAACTGAGGGGATGGATGGAGGCAGCTGGTAAGCCAGTTAACACTGCGACCCTTTCGCCGTTTGTGCCCGCTCTCAGCCGCTAAATTGGGCCGATTGGTAACACACAAATAGATTTGGCTCCGGCGTTGTTTCGTTTTAAGATTTTGAGGGGCTCGTGTTTTCGCGTGGCATTGAGAATGTATACCCGGCCGAATTAACCGTGGCCTAGTGGTGCCAATCCACTATCAGGTTGGAGGGCTGGGACCAACTGTCGTAGATAAGGTGTGCCTTGAATGATCCAGTGGTTTCCCGACAGGCGGCTCCGTTCAATCTAACCTGGTGCCGGGTGGTAGTGGCAGTTGATACTGGAAGGTGTATTCCACCTGAATTGAGATCTGGGGCAGTTGGTATCCCCTTCCGTTGGCGGTCTAAAGGGCCACCTCTGAGTTTTCTTGGACCCTCCTTGCCGGGCCACGATGTCCTCGGCACGAGGTATGAACTGAAGGTAAGGCTTTCCACCTTGCTGTGGCGTTTGCATACCAAAGAGACTGGAGTCTCTTGAAGCACCTGGAAGCTAAGCGTGTCAGGGAGCATCACTCGCGGTGGCTTGGGCATGCGTGTCAGAATTACCCGTTCACGACATGTCTTGTCAGCTGGGAGTTCATGAGGTGTTGTGCTTGAAGTTGGGTTGTACGACTAATCCGTCCTCGATGAATGGGGGATTTCAGGCGGAAAAGTAAACAATAAAACTTTCAATACAATTCGGGATGCAGCACAGTACAGTATATAGAGCAAGTATACAAGGAGTAATCGAGGAACGAGGTAGGAATGGGGCCAGGGACAATGTAGAAAGGCAAACACCATACTTGCATCATCAATGCTCCAGGGAACCTGATTGGGAGTCTTCCAGGTCTTCCAGCTGGTGGTTGAAAGCTTCTGCCGACTGTTGAAGGGAGTCGAATGTCCTAAGCTTGGGGCCGTACACCTGGCTAAAGATAAGAAGGTCAGTAGATCTAACGGAAGACGGTCAGATGCTGCAACTCACACCGTCCACCACTCTAAGAGGTCCTGTGCACAGCGGCTGGAGAGGGGACCGACGGGTTGCTCGAAGAAGTCGACTATAAAGTTGTACAGTAGATGGTAGCAGTATCCATCTTGCGTCGGGGGATTCCACTTTGTGAACTTTTGAAGGTTGAGGTGAATCTGTGTGAAGACGAAGTCAGTTGACTCGGAGCCATACCAAAAGTACCAAAAAAAGAGGAATGGGTTGGGGGACGTGATACGACTCACCAGTACAGCGGTGTAAGCTATGGTCCTTGGCGTGACCCTCCTCGTCTTCTCGAGGTTCAGTTTCTTGGCCAAACAATCTTTGTGCAGGGTCACTGGTTCAAGCTCGGTGGCGGGTCGATCAAGATTGGGGTCGAGATTGGTGGCACCAAGGTATAAGTGTATGTAGCCCTATTCGAGCGCACATGTGAGGCAAGAGAGAGAGGAGACTGATGTAAAGCCGATGACTTACTCGAACGAGAAGGGGAGACCGAAGAAAACCCGTCAACAAGGAATGAGGGTTGCCGGTGTAGTTCTGGTAGAAGCAGCGGCTAAAGAGGCTGCTAGAGGGGTGGTACTTAGGATCCAATTCTCGGACGAGCCTTCTGATCCTGGTTCGGGGGCGTTGTGTTAGTATGGATGATGAGGGGGGACAGACGAGAGAAAAGATTGTGATCTGGACTCACCCCTCGTTATCCCAGTCCAATGTGATGGGACACAACAGCCGTCCCGTCAAATCATGGTTTATGCCTCGTTGATCTCTCGTTCGTCGATTCAGCGCCGGGGCCCCGTTTTCCTGCATGGTGTGGTTGAGAAAATCCGCGACGAATCCTTTCATCAGCAAATTATTGTCACTCCGAGCTTCTTGGTAGCCTGTCTGAACCTGTCAATCTGGCCCAGGTTTGTGATCCGAATCTGACGCCCGTTTGATGGGTGTCAGATTCGGAGTGAGAGGCGCAATAGGTATGAATGTATCAACTCACTTCATGATAGAACAGAATGCTGGTTGACGTGTCTGTCAGTGTGTCTATAATGGCCCGGAACTTGGGGAGAATTTGGGCAGCCTCTACATAGCTGTTATAGAGGCGAGTCTGTCTGAAGGTGCGTCGTGTGAGAGAACAGAGGAGGCTGTAAATAATCACTTCGGGCGTACTCAGTCTTGGGGTGGTCTTCTGCGTTCACACTCAGCCCATTTCGGCGGCGAGCTTCCAAAATGAAGGAGTGTGCATCATCGAACATGGATGCACCCTGACAAAGGCAACACCCGACATGAACCAGCCCGGCTTTTGTGGTCCTACAGATTCGCGTGAGCTCAGTACGGGGCCAAGGCATCTATTACCAGGTGGCGGAGGATGAAGGACTCACACGTCTGCTTTTACCGTTTCTTCCAGGAGGCGGTTCAAGTTCTCAGTGGCTTCATAACGAGATGGGGGTGTGGCAGGCATGGTGGTACGAAGGGAGAGGAGGGACGGAGTTGGTGCTGTTGGTAAATGGTGTCGAATGGGTTAAACACATTGGCCGTTCCATGCTTGGGATCCTGAGCTGGGTGACTCGGGAAAACAAGAAGTTTTCCAGACTGCATTGGAGACTTGGAGCTGGAAAAGTGTGGTTCCGAATACAATAGAGTGGCCGACTAAGCAGTTTGATTAACCTTTCAAGCTCGGGGTGATTGGAAATGGATGCACCACATTGGAGTAGTTCAATTCTTCGTAGTTTCCGCTCAGCTCGTAGCCGTCATGGTGGTGCAACGTATCACCTGTGATTTCAGGAGTTTCGATGAATAACAATGGGGAAAGTACTCAGATAGAATGTCTTTGCTAAAGGTGTACACACTACCTTCTCGGAATATCTCCAACGCTGCAACTGCTACGCATGATGGGCTTTTCTTGCTGTCCAGGTTGCTCTTTTTCTTCCCCAGTCTTCAAAGGTGTCCAGAGGCATCGTCAGTCTTGTGAGGCCTGGAAGAACCAGCTCTCTTCGGAATGTGAGACTACCAGACAGAGGGTTAGTGAGCAGAGGGAAGGGGTGGCATTAGAAGTATAGTTCCCTCTTTACCTTCTTTCTTTTGGCAGCCAACAGATCATGTTACCAGCCAGCCATGGTGGCCTGTCAATCTAGCACAACCAGAACACTTTTAAATCATGGTTTGTCACTGGTTTTTAAAGTGGGATTGAGTGGCTAAGTCCATTTATACCAGCTTCTCCATTCTCAAACCACACACCTTCATCCTTCACCAACCCCCATCTTGCCTCTCAAGGAATTCAGCCCTCTAGTTCTCCTGGTTCTCCTATCTCTGGGACTACTCCTGTGCTGGCTACAATGGGGATTGAGCTCTCTGGTTCTTCTATTCCTAGGGGTCCTCAGGTGCAGGCTACAACTGGCGGGGTCAGGCCAACTGTAAAAACCCAGCCCAACCGGTTTGGTCTCTGGAGAGAATATCCTCACAGACCTTCATTTGTCCCTGATGAAGGTCTGGAATCCCAATACCTGGCTAAAGCAGCATCTTCCTCTCCTTCCTCCCCAGACCTGATGGCACCTGTCCAAATTCCTCCCCCACCATGGCCTTATGGGAGGATGACTATCTACAGATTAATGCAATGGTCCAACAATGGCAGGTTGATGAAGAGTGACCAGCAGATAGATACTTTGGTCAAAGAGGTGATCTGTCAACCTGACTTTGACAAAAATGATCTTCTGGGGTTCTCTGTTCGTAGGGCCAAAAAACAGCTGGATGATGCTTTAGAAGCACACTCAGCTTCTCAAAAGTTCAAGTCCACCAGCATTTCTATTTCTATTCCATCTGGAGATAGAAAGATTGCAGCAGCTCCCTTCACTGTCCCAGGTTTTCTCTCTCAGAACTTGTCATCTCTTATAAAGCAGGCCTTCAGTTCCTCTAACAAGCTCTCTCCCTTCCTCCATCTGACACCTTACAAACTTTTCCATAACCTGCCACACCACTCTTATGCTGAAAGGGTCCATGGAGAGGTTTATACCTCCAAGGTCTTTTTGGATGAATATGACAATGTCAGGCACCACTCCCCTGTCCCCCCCTTGGACCCCCACTGCAGGAGAGAGAAAACTGTGGCTGCTCTCATGTTTTCCTCAGATGCTACTCAGCTCACCAATTTTGGTGACTCTCAGGCATGGCCCATTTACACTATGTTTGGAAACCATTCCAAGTACTTGAGAGGACAGCCAGAGACTGGTGCAATTCATCATCTAGCCTATATTCCCAAGGTGGGCTTTGTATAAAGTGCAAGAAATTGTTCAACTCAGCCTCTGTAGCTCCCAGATTCACTAAATGACTTTGGGGCCTGCCAGCATACTAAATGGCATACTCACAAAGAGAAACTGTGGACCCATTGCAAAAGGGAGCTGGTTCATGAGGTCTGGAAGCAGATTTTGGATGAAGAGTTTCTGCACTACTATAAGTATGGCATGGTAGTCAGGTGTAGTGATGGTGTGGAGAGAAGGGTATATCCAAGGATTCTCATATACTCTGCAGACTACCCAGAAAAGTAAGTGTGGACTTCTATCTTGATTTATAGCTCAACCAAAGTCTATTGATCAAGGGTTATTCTGCTGACTATGAGAGATAAAGGCTTGTGTCCTTGTCCCAGGTGCCTCATCCAGACCAAAGACCTTGATGGACTAGGTCTGGTCAAGGACATCAAAATTAGGTCCACTAGGACCAGAATATTCTCAAAGGATGATGTGGTCCTTGCCAGAAAGATGATTTATGAGCAGGGTTATTCTATCAAAGGGGAAGCAGTGAATAATATCTTGAAGGATAGGTCTGATGTGCCTGTTCTGGTAAGTGTGGATCTAGTATGGCTAGATGCTGACCTCTGATTTTATAATTGCTTAGAATGCTTTTTTTGAAAAGCTCAACCCCATCACTTCATTTACTCCCTCAAGCATGGCTGTAGTAGACATCATGCATGAGTTTGAGTTGGGAGTTTGGAAAACTCTGTTTATCCACCTTATGAGGCTTTTGAGGGCAGTGGGTCCAGGGGAAACTCAAACAAATGAGCTCAATTTCAGGTAAGGGTTGATTGGGATTGGTTATTGGCCCAGGATTGACACTTTGGTTCAGATACAGGCTAGTTCCTACATTTGGAAATGGAACCATCAGAGTCTTTCCTCAAAATGCCTCTGATATGAAGAGGAGGGCTGCTAGAGACTATGAGGATTTGCTGCAAGTGGGTTGTTTCTCTTTGGATTCTTGGTTGGTGCTAACTTACACTTCATATCAAGTGTGCAATACCAGTCTTCCAGGGTCTTCTTCCAAGTGATGAAGATGACAGGCTTCTGTTAAAGCTCCTTTACAAGGTGGCTGAATGGCATGCCCTGGCCAAGTTGAGGATGCACACAGAAACCTCTCTCTCTTCATTGCAGAAGGTCACATCAGAGTTGGGCCAGCTTATAAGAAAATTCAGGAACCAGACAGCCAGCTACAATGCCAAGGAGCTTCCTGCTGAGGTAGAGGCTAGGAAGAAGAAGAAGTCTGCTACCTCTGTTGATGATGGAACAAAGAGAAAGGCTGCTGCATCCGGAGGAGATGATAAACCAAAGATCAAAACCTTGAACCTTCTGACTCCCAAGTTCCATTCTCTTGGTGATTATGTCCAGCAAATTGAGACATTTGGGACCACAGACTCCTATTCCACCCAGCTGGTAATTTGCTTTTCATCCACATTCTCCCAATGACTCAGATCTCTCACTTGTGGTTTTATCTGTATTTATTAGGGTGAAATGACACACAAGTTTCTCAAGAGAACCTATCAAAGAACAAACAAAAAAGGAGCAATGAAGCAGATTGCTTCACAATACATCAGAGGTGCTGCTCTGGACTCAAGCCAGCCCTCCAGTGAAAATCCAAATCAAGCTGATGAAGATACCTTACCTGAGCTTTATCCTGGCTCTCACCACCATATCCCACATCTCCAAAAAAGATCTGTCAATATTGCAGCCTTCATTATGGAGAACCAGCATGACCCAGCAGTAAAGGTGAGTACTGGTTCAATAGCAAAAGAATAAAATCACACATTCTCAATTCCAGGGCTTTTTTCACAAGCTGAAAGAACACCTGCTAGGCAGGCTTCTGGAAAAGCTGTGGGATGGTGACACCTATCCAGGGTTTACCCATGAAGACCTGCAAACATTGGAGATACTGAAAAACACCCTCTATCTTCAGCAGACTATGGTGGTTCATTACACCAGCTATGACATCCAAGCCAAGTATGATACTGTCAGAGTGGGAAGCCATTCTGACATTATGCTCCAGCCTTCACATGGAGATTCCAGCCTCTTTTTATATGCCAGAGTCCTGGGCATTTACTCTGTAGATGTCAGACACACAGGACCTCTGTCCAAGGATGAAACCAAGGTTCATCAGATGCAGTTTCTTTGGGTGAGGTGGTTTGGCATCCAGCCTGGTTACACTTCCAGAGGAAAGAATATGAAGCTGCCCATGATTGGTTTTTTGCCTATAACTGACCCTTATCCTTTTGGGTTTCTGGATCCCATCTATGTCATCAGAACCACTCACCTCATTCCTGCCTTTGCCTATGGGAAGACTAAAGCACTGCTTCCTGGATCAAGCATAGCCAGAAATAGTGGGGAGGATCAGGACTGGGAGAATTACTATGTAAACATGTGAGTTTCTGACCTCCTATTGTCTTCAAAAGCTTATTAATACCATGGTACAGTTTTGTGGATAGAGATATGTATATGAGATACACTGGAGGTGGAGTTGGGCATTTGGGCTTAAGCTACCTAGACAAGATGGATGTGGATGAACCAACTATAGCTGAAGAAACAAATGGGAAGGAGAAGGAACAAATTGAAGACTATCCCATGGGTGATGCAGAAGAAAACTTGGATGAAGTTACAAAAGGAGATAAACAGATGGATACAGAAAAAGGTGGAGAGGATAAGGATGTGGATGTGGATGAAGAAGAGGGAGAGGATACAGATGAATTTGAGAATAATGATGGTGATGATGATGATGATGATGATGATGGGAGACCAGGAGAAGATGAGAGTGGTAGTGGTGATCTAGACTATGATGAATTCTAGTAGTCACTATATAAAAGGCAGAAAATCTTACCTGCTAGCTCAATCACTCATTCTGATTATGATCAGCCTTCAGGGAACAAGTGGAGCAGTATGCATGCTGTTTTTTGGCTATAATAGACCTCTCTGGTGCATCTGCTGACCAGGAACCCAAATGACTAGATGTCCCCTATTGAAGTGTTCCTTTGAAATTAAATCAAAAAGATGTACTCACCCCCATTCAAGAGAATGACCTGACAGAGAGAAAGTCAGAGTGTCTTGAACAATATTCCTTAAGCCATTTAAGGTGTTACTTTCTTCTTTGGATTTTTCCGAGCTAGCACACTGCATGCCAAGTCAGAAGCCTGTCAAAAACCTCAGATTTTGAATTCTGTGCATCTGCAAGCAGGCGTTACTTGCCTTTTGAACTGGTGGACTGAGCAAAGTGGCGAAGGTTTGCCCTGTCCCAGATTGCCTACATTCGGTGATCTTCACAAACGGAGTTTCCACATTTTCCGATTCCCTCCAAACTTTCACGAGCTTGAAGACGGAGCTTCACTCCAAGTCAATAGGAATATCTAGGCTTTCTTCAGCCAGTCAAATGAGCCGCTTCATGAACAGTTCTGCCTGGTTCTTCTGCTATAGGAATGCCCGCAGTCAATTCACAGATCCTAAAACCTACTTTTTAAATGGAAAGACACACTCGAGAACTTTCGGAATGGAGTGGAAGGAGTGGAAGGAATGAGGCCATTCCTTCCACTCCATCTAATTCAAACCATACCTGCGCCACCATCCGGAATAAAGGGATTGACACCGTTGCCCAAATCACGCAAAGCTAATTCACAACCCCCGCGTCCCCACACTACTATGCCGCCTCGCAGGACCACCTGTCGAAAATCTGTCCGTGGCAAGCCTCGCGTACCTGCTGAACCACCTCCTCCTCCTGTCATCGTTGCTGAGTCCTCCACTATGAACACCCAAAATCGAACCCCTACCCCAGCACCTCCTGTTGTCATTTCTGAATCCTCCACACTCACGGAGGTTGCTGAATCCACAGCACAGTTGGTGAGCGGCTTTCTACCACCAGAATCCTCCCTGGAAACCTCATCATTCTTCTTCAGGAGAGTGACGGAGATCTTGTCCCACTTCCACTCCCCAAATCAGGCGATGACCCACTTACCTCAACAGATTTCCCAAATCTGTATCCCAAGCCCAAGCCTGCCTCAGCCTCGACCAGTTTCCCAACTCACTACTCCCACCGGGAGGCTGTCATGAAATGGAGGGCGGAGTTTGCTGAGGACAACGAGCGGAAGCAGGAGTCATTGGTTCAAGACGCCAAGTTTGAAATTGACAACTACAGGACTCTGCTGGATGCCGTAGGTGAGTGGTTCGATCGTCCACAGTAATTAACCAGGCTGCTCACCGTTGTCTCTGGTCACAGGTGTGAAAAGGTTCATCGATCGCCCTCTCACCCCGACACCTTCCCCAAACACCCCGCGGTTGTCCCTTCGAGAGGCTATGCAACTCCACATGACGGACGATGGAAAGAGGACCTACGCCAAAATTCGGGTAAGCCACTCTTTATCTCTCAATCAGCCTGAATTCGAAGCTGATGGTTTGATGCTGGGTGTAGCAAGACGGCAGGAATTATGCTAAAGAGCACTTTGACCCCAAGCTCCCCTACCAGGGCCAGAGTAACAAAACCATCGGAGGGTTCTACATAGAAGTAAGTTGTCACCTTTCTTAACCTCATACCCGTCCCCACCACTGATGATGTGTGCCCATTCAACCCAGATGGAGAACAGGCATCCCTACCTGTCCAGCGAGTTCTTCCGCCCGGACAACAGCTGGGCCATGGAGTGTCTCGCCTTTTACGCTCTGGTGCATTTACAGAGGGCTCATGGGATCTTCATGACCGTTGAGGAGACCCATAGCAAGTCTAAAGGCAAGAAGCGCGCTCGCGAGCCTGAGGACCCAGTGGAATCAGAGCCGGGGCCTTCGAAGAGGCGCCAAATGCCAGCTACTATTGAAGATATTGAACAGTTCGACGGCGAAGACGATGATTTTGAAGAGGGCGGAGATGACGTTGAAGACAAGGAGGAGGAAGGCGTCCAGGATGAAGTTGGTGGAGACAATGAGGAGGAAAAGGCGAGCCAGGGAGTCTGAAGGTTTTTCGCTTATCAAAACGTATCAATATTCGACTTGCTATTCCGGTCTGTTGAACGCCTGTGTAGCCCGCATTGTATTTGTATTTCAAGCCGCCTTGCGCCCAATAAAAGTCGGGGTTATCGTTTATGGCTGTTCAATTCGGGATCGGTGGTCTTTACTTAGCGTGTGCACGACCCCAGTTGGTCCAGAGTTGGAACGCGATTGAATTGCATCGATGACGCATATCATCACGTGACTCCGTTGACGCCCACCATCGCGGGAAAAATAAACTTAAAACTTAAAACCCTTGATCACGTCCAACCACAATCCCTCCCCTGCTTCTCCCACTCACTCACCCTCGTCCTCTTTTCTTTTTTTCTTCGAATGGCCCCCACTGCTCCCCTGGATCCATGCCCCTCTTCCAGGCAAGGTGAACGGCGAGCAGACGGCGGTCATAACCCAACGACGAGACGCATTCGCGGCCTCCCAGCAAAACGCGTACTTCAAATCATCCAAAACGCGTACTTCAAATCATCCAAAACGCATCGCAACGCGTTTCGAACAGCGAATCACCCACGAACCAGGTAAACGAACCACCAGATCGTCTCCTCGGCAAACGGGGGCGCGCGAAAAGGCCCACCCCGCCTGACCTGCCCCTTACTGAGGAGGAGACCCTCGAGGACATGCTGCAAGAGCCTTCAGTCCCCGTCGTGCACCAATGCTCTCAAGTGAGCATCGAGCAAGACCTGCTGGGGCGTTATGAGGTGGAGCACGCCGCAGCTGAAGGCTGCGACCCGAAGCTGTCTGCTGCAGAGAAGCGATGCGGGTTCCCCACCCTCTGGACAATTGCTGAGGTGGAGAGGTGGTGGAAGAAGCCCATCCTTTCGTGGTACGTATGCCCCCTTCCTTCCTCTTTCGTTTTGAGCTCAAAAGTTTTAAAACCTTATAAAGCACGCGCACCACCACCTCGTCGAAGCCAGGTACACCCGTCGTGCAACCACCGAACGACGACCTGCCTCCCCCCTCACATCCACCTCAAGCCAGCCCGCCCTCCTCGCAACCCCTCCATGTCCACCCCTCCATCTCGAAGCCGCCAACCAACCTCGCCGACTCTGAACCCGCGGACAACAACGCCGCACACGCTGCCTCTCAGTCAGCACCACCTAACCCCTCCCACTCCTCCATCTCCTCCGTGGAACGGAGCCGACCCAACCCCCCCAGCCCGCCCAAGAAACCCCGAGCCTGGTCCCTCGCCACGCTTCAAAAAAAATTGTCAATTACAAAACACAACGTTGACGGAACCGAAGGTGTGCTCGAATTCGAGCATGACACCTCCTCTGCAGAGAGCCGCCCAGACCCACTCTCCAAATACAACCGGACGGAGGGTCAACCCATACTCGAACCCCCAGGCGCTGGGAAATGGACGTAAGCACATAGCATCTTTTGTGATGCAACCTCTCACTGACCTATATGTCCAGCGGCCCCCTTCCTTTTTTTTCCAACGAAACCACGCTCTCAACCTCCACGACCTCCACGTCTTCGAAATCGGTGTCCACGACGCCTTTGGTAGACAATGCCGCCGCCGCCCTCTCTCTCGACCCAACCACGTCGTCTGCCACACCTGCTCCTTTCCCTCTCAAACCCACATCAACCACCTCCACCCACACTCCACCCTCCCTCACTCTCAACCCCACGTCGCCCGCCTTTCCCTCTCCCCACGACACCACACGTTCCGCCTCCCCTCTCGCTCTCGACACCACGTCGCCCTCCTCTCTCAAGGACACCACAACTCCCACCCCTCCCAAAGATGCCCCTTCGGATCCAAAATCGGAAACGGGAACCCAAGCAAACCCCACCGATGCACCGTACACCTTCCCACTCGTGAAGGGCTCAGCTTCGCCTTTCGCCCCCGCCTTTTCTGTTCAAGAGTTTCGAGCCCGTCTTCGAAAGCTCTTGAATTGGCCGGTACTACCCCCCACCTCGAAGTCAAAGGGCGACAGCCAGCCAAGGAAGAGGCCAAGGTGTGAAGTTTTGGAGGAGGACTTGGAGGAGGGAGAGCTGTTGCCAGAAGAGGAGGAGGAAGAGTCAAAGGGGTCAGAGAAGAGGCGAAAGAATGGGAAGAAGAAGTTTCGAGGGGGAAAATCACACCGAGAGAGGCTGGCGCTGGGTCTGGACAGGCTGAGCTATAGGACGGTGACGACGATGAGGAGGACAGAGTACATGAGGTCCTCTGGGTTCTCCATCACTGACGACGGAATCGCGACCACAACCGGCTGGTCGGGGCGCGAGCTTCCTTACCTCTCAAGGGAGCAGATCACCCGGGCGCACGAGGACATACGCAAGAATGACATACTCGCTGGCATCCTCCGGGGCTTTTCTTTTGCCTACTTCGACAAGTGAGTAAGCACCCACCCCTCTCATTTCGTCTCTGACCACTCTTTCTACAGAGAGACCAACCGGCCCCTGTTCTTGGTTGACCGCGACGGCCGTATCTTCTTCTTTCGAACATCCATCCAGTACTGGATGGAAGGACCTGGCCACGTCCTCTGTGGCCAGGAGGGGCTGATTGCTGGCGACGTGCCTCAGACTGTGGGGGAAGAAAAGCACAACCGAGGTAGGCATGCACCAGTCATCGTCGGCCACCAAAGGCCCTACTCTGAGGTAAGAAACTCCTGACCTGCTCTCGTGAAGGCGCTGATATTTCCTGCAGGAAATCATGTTAACAATGCACCACCGGAAACACGCCACCACCGTCAACACATACATCCGGTCAGACGCTTTTCTGTGCATTGTGTAAGTGTTTTGTCTCCCAACTGCAGCACCCTCCCGGAACTGAAAACTTAATAGGAACTGGGTCTGCTGCATCGTCATGTACGCATTTCCGGCAGTCGCTGCCCGATACCTGGCCTGTGCTGAGTACTGGGCAGCAAAAGGGATCACCCCTCATTTCGGCCTCTTCTGGTGCTACTGCTGGAATGCATGCTACAAGAACCAGCCCCGAATCCATTGCCAGCCCCACATGGATAGCAAGAATGTTGTCGGAGTCTGTGTCGTTGTCGTGTATGAGAAACCTGGCTGTACGTCCTTTCTTCCTCCTCACTCTCTCATTCAAACTCACAAAGAAGCAGACCAATTTGATCACAAAACCCGATCCTGGCTGGTCATCTGGGATGCTGGCATCATTGTCGAGATGCCGCCCTGGACTGCTGCGGTATATCCCTCCTCCCTTTTTCTTCACTTCAATGTTGATCTGCAAGGTATGCCCTCACCCTGCCCCTGCCCTGAGGCTCTGAATAAACCCTCCTTTATTTTCTAGACATCAAGGTTCTTACTTTGCCTGGTGGTGATGTCCCAACTGTAGAGGATAGGGCTCGATTCGAGGAGCGGAACATGGAGGGACGGGGCAGCATTGTATTCTTCAACCAAGCAAATATGTTCCACTACCCTGAACTTGGATTCCCATCAGTCAAAAAAGCAGAGCAAGCTCATGCCCCTTCAACACGGGATTATAGGGAGGATGCAGCAGTTGTTTTTCCAGCTAGTAATATACCTTCAGACCTAGTCTAAGTACACATAACCCTATATAGCACCTACCTAGTTTCAATATAACCACCTCCTCAGCATAGCCAACTTGACCAATGTGAGGCCTTGACCAGTCAAGATGCCCATTGTAGATGGATGCCACAGATTCAAAGACAGTGCCCATGCCCAGCCACACAGCATGGTGTAGGTCAGAACACTGGGCTAGATTGCAAGTCCAGCTAGCCTAAACATGAACCTTGCATATCCTTAACAAGTCTTGTCCACCATTGACACCATTGAGTCCTCAATACCAACCCTGTTCTGTGTGGCACCAAGGCTGGTCCTGTTGCTCCAGAACGCACTACCCTGATCAGCCCAGCCAGCATGCAGGAAGAAGACCAGCCAGAGTTACAAGAAAAGGCTTGAAATGGATGGGAATTACAACCCACTCCAACTGGTGTAATAGATTAGAGCCACAACACCAACTTGTCTTAGTATCTCCGACAACCCTATCTGGACTTACAATCCACTCCCATTATCTATCCCAGCTGATAAGCCGCCCAAGCCACCCAAGCCTTGGTACCTAAAAAACCCATTCCCTGTTGTACTCTTACAACATGTTTCACAGACTACAATACAACAGTTTAACCGAAAAGTGGGCGCATCCCGAAGCCAGACCCTGTAGCACCACTCGCGAGATGCATATAAACTTCCATCTCACTGAGCATCTAAAAATTGCTTGTCCACCTCCATTAAAAAGCCAGTAAACGGACAGGGAACAGAGGGATGAGAGGGGGTTGGCGTATTTGCCAGTGAGCGCCTTGATTTCCTCGAGAATAACTTTGGGGTGTTCCTTTTGCTTAATCAAGTTCATGAAGCGAAGAGCGGCTTTAAATTTGAGAGGGGGCTTTAAATTTGAGAGGGGGCTTTAAATTTGAGAGGGAAAGAACACTAGCACAACTGGTCGTGTAGCCCGCCAATGCAGCGATAGTTGGGTTTGTCCCTCCCATGAGGAATAACCTTTGCGATGATATAGGCTTGATGCCGTCGACCCATTGCGTTGGATACGTCGAGTGGAAAGAGAGTTAGGGAAACAAAACTGGACGCAAGAAGTCTGAGCACGAAGCTTAGGGGGAGATTTGTAATCAAGGGGTTCGAACCCCCACGAAGGCAGTTTTGAGAGTCGATCAAGCAACAAGTGGATCATGAACAAATTACAAACGCATCTTCAAAGGATCAACGAGGTACTCATAAACATCCTCTTTAGTCAAAAGTCTGAAGGAGCTAAGGGATTATTACGAGTTTCGAGCGTCGCAAACCTGCTAAACAATTCTTCCAACTCGTCTTGCGGTGGTGCCGGCCTCCCTTCCAACTCGAGCTCTTTGAAGAAACCGCGGACGTCATAAACTTGGAATAGACGATCCTTGATCGAATCCGACACCTGGCCTGTGTTCGCGGTAGAATATTGGGACATCGCCTCGGCGTTAGTTTTCACAAACGCGTAATGGATGGAAGACATATTGGCATTAGCCCAAATCAGCTTCCACCCTTCGGTGCTCTTCATCGCTTCCGACGGCTTGACCAGGCTCGGGATGTATGAAATGCTACGCTCGCCCCAGGTTTGACCCTCCCTAAGGCTCCCTGAGGGGTAGGCCGCTAAAGCGACGCTCCAAAAAGTCCTCCTGAGCGTCATGACGTTGATAATGCTGTGACCATCCTCTCCTCCAATCATTCCGGTATAATGAAAGAGTGCCCGCATTATCTGAGCTGGATTAAAAAATGGCAAAGCCACGGCCGAGGGACCGGGGGTAATGAAAGGACTGGTGAAGGAAATGTGGGTATATGCACTCGGAGTAACAGTCGTTGATGCCAGTGGCTTCAGAAAGACCGGGTGGATGAATCCCTCGATATTGTAAAAAAGCCGGGGCTTGTTCTTCAGTAGGTCCAGGATGTCGTCATCGGAAATACGCGTATACAACAGGACCAGGCGACGCAAGGATCGGTGTCGGTCTAGAAGTTGTTCGATCGCGTCAACCCCGACGGTTTGGTTATGAGAAAGGTTGATGACTTCGACGTTCGCATCCACGGGAATAAGAGAAAGCACCTGCTGACCCGAAAGATAAAGGCCAGACAGATCGACGATCTTTTGATCTTTCGTATCCTTGAGGATATGAGAAAGGAGGAATACACCACCGTCTGGCATCGGATTTTGAGCCCTGAGGATTGCCACGATTTGGTCGATTTTATGAGGAAGGAGAAGTCGCAATAGTTCTTCTTCGTTGTTACTGCGAAGTGACTGTTCCAGTGCGGGTCCAAGCATGAGATCTGCCAGAGGCGGAACTTCCTTCGGCGTAATACTAAACACTGATCTCCAGGAAGATCGATCCTTCGTTTTTGCAGTGAAGTCGGTCGGCCAGGCTTCTGCCAAGTATTGTAGAGGGATCACAGGGATCCCGACAAAGCCAGGAACAGTCGAAGCCACAGCGCCTTCCTCGTGTTCATCACTTGACCCTGCTGGATAATAGTGACGTATATACTCTTCAGCTGTCGCAGGTCGGTCCATGTCGCCTTCGTTCACAACGAAGCAATAAGATGGCGAACAAGGATCTGAAATGTCTATCACAGTTATGCCATCATCATTATCTGGCAAACGGGTGATTAGTCGTGAATTTGCCATGAAACGTTTCACATACCGCCCTCCGATATCTGCATAAATGCACCCTCGTCAAGCGCATTACTGAGGTACATACACCCCGACTGGGTAGGCATAAAGTCAACAGCCCACGCCGAAGTCATCAGAAAGCTCGTATAGGGACAGGGAACGGAAGGAATGAGAGGCCGTTTGCGCGAGTGGCTCCCGTATTTCCCGTTGAGAGCCTTGATTTCTTCCTTGATAATCTCCGCGTTCTCGGTTTGCTTGATCAAGTTCATGAAACGAAGAGCAGCCTCGAGAGGACGAGAGGCATTGCACCACTGGTGGTGTATCGCGCCGATGCAGCGATAGTTGGGCTTGTTGGAACCATGAGGAATGATCTTTGCGATGAGGTAGGCTTGGTGTCGGTTTCCATTCAGGCCCATGGGGAGTGGCGAAGTGGTGGCGAAGAATCGAAGATAGCTTTGGACTGGGGAGGCCTTTAAGCAACATCGCGGTTTGTAATCAGAAAGTTCGAATCTCTGCCAACGCATTTTGAGAGAATTCCGTTGCGTCCTGGAGCACCGGCCATCTGGTTTGGTAACAGCTAAACCTCAGCAAGTAACCAGCAACCGACGAGGAAATACGGATCCCTAAGCGCGTCGTACACGATGACAACAGGATATCGAATGAACGAAGCAGACGTCGAAAATTTTCAGCCTGCTGACATTCTTTAAGCCAAGAGAGATTCGTTCTTCGTCGTGACGTCGATGCGCTGGACATGACCTTCACATTTTTCAGCCCAATCAAGCTTCTTCCAGATCAAATGAGGCCCAGTGCGCACGAGGATGATGTGGAAGCCTGAGAGTGTAAACAATAAGTTTTGATTTCGATGTTCGTTGCATTTGTTTGTTTTGCGCCGCCTCATTTCAAATCTTCATGCTCCCTTGACCCCCAATGCTCAGCGCTCATGCCATGCCATCTCGAAAATTCTTGTAAGAATTACGATATCACAGGCGAACAACTGCCGGTCACCGTCGAACGAAGCATCAAAACCCTGCCACGAGCCGCGAGGAGGTGCACGAGCCGCGAGGAGGTGCACGAGCAGCAGTACATGGATACTCTTCGGAACCAGTGCTGATACCAAAATGGTGGGTTATGAAGTCGGTAAATTCTCTAATCACGTTCAACCTTCATTGATTAATACATGCTGAATACATGAGTATGGGATTCTTCCAGCCGTCGAGCCCGCCAACCCATACGGCTTTGGGTTCAAATTATCATCTTCGGTGCCGTGGCGGCGATCTCACTCACCCCCCCCCACCCCCTGATCTTCACGAAGCCTTGGGGTCCCAAATCTACTTGGAGCTATTTATCACAACGTATCGAACCTTTGACGTGGACGGGCTTCAAATTTATCACTATATCACATCGCAGCTCAAGGAGGATTCGATCCTCCTTTAAACCACTGGTATTGATTCAGATTTAGAACGTGGAGAAGGAACTCCGCTTTTCACCAGTTTGGGATACAACCTCGACTGAACCTGTGCGTAGACGATCCAAAAATTCATTAGCGTGGTATGTTCATATCTATTCATGGAGGATCTGCGGACTGATGTCATTGTTATTCAAGTTTGCTTCATTCTTCGTTCAAATTTATACTAGCATGGCGCACGTCGACAAGTAATGACTGGACCTGGAGAGAAACCTACATGCAGATGCGCATATGGCGAATGCCACAACGTTATTATCGGGTAGATTCTACTCCTGACAATCTCCTCGGACGCGCTGGCTTGGAGAAGATCCAAGCTGCTGTCACACTCAGCTCGCATTCGAATCGAAGTCAGAGCTGATCCAGGCGCGACCCAAGGTACCAGTCAGTACCTGAGTTCGATTCCAGTTCAGGTTCAGTCTTCAATCTTATTCTGGCATGACGTAGGCTAATCACATATCGATAGCACTGACTGTGGAGGTACACGTTCACAGGAATATAGTATTGGGATTTTTACAGTGTTGAGGCTCTGACTGGCACTCCGTATGCTATGAAAGTAAAGGTTCTTCCTCTAGAGATCATAGCAAGTTACAGCACCTAAACTATACAGCCTGTCTCCTTCGAGTCAGAGAAAGGGGTCCTGGTAAGAGCGTTCTCTTCCTCGGAGGTAAGCCTCTCAAACCCCAAACACACCACTAGCACGCCAGCCAAGCCATTCCCTCCCTCCTAAATTCTAAACCCAGAGTCGTACGACCACGCTCATGTCGTTAATCCAACATAGCCTTGACTCTTCAGCGTCTATATTCCCACTCAACCCAGGTGCTTTTTACTCTAACCGGACCCGCACCGTGAAATACGGACGGTACTTCCAAGTCGACCCTCAAACTTTAAAGCTCCTGGTTTGAAGTACTCGATATACATGGTTCACGCTCACATGATAGCAAAGGAAACTTCCTTGACACACCCGCAGAACCATAACCCAAATAAAATAATCCGGCGTCAAACCCATATTCGTTAGTACCCACCCACCGCCATCCCACCATCAAAACGTCGACACGGAGTCTCGTTCGTTGTCATTTGTCAAAAACGCCACGCGCCGCAAAGCCACGTACTATTGCATATACACCTCTGCTTATCCGACGTCGACGTCTCCATCTATCTATCCAACCTCTCACGTCAGTTCAACATTCAACTTCTGACCTGAGTCGTGACCGAGGGGCTTAAAGATGTTCCTGGCGACTTGTCGAACAACTGTCCGACTGACCAGCGATTGACAACCCATATGCGATGACAGTCGTGGCATCTGGTTTCCTCCAGTCGATTCGGTTAAGTGAGTGGGCTTCGGGACCGTGATCATCAATTGAACTGGTACTTGCACGTTGATATATGCATACAGTAGCGAATAGTACTGCAAATTGCTGAAAGGAACCATGACACGAAAGAAAGGAAGGGTTTGTCGACAGAAAAGGAAACCAACAGACACAGAGCACACCAAAAAACAAGCCCCAGCGGTACAAGGTATACCGGTATTATCACATAGCAGTGGTAAAAGGAAAAGAAGCAAAAAAAGGGATAGCATAGTGTAGTATAGCATGATTCGGAGATGTAAGTACTACTAGTCGGGGTAGGATATACTATATATACGATGAGACAAACCAGCAAACCAGCAAAAAAAAAAGGGAGCAGGGAACATGCGTGATATGGAGACACGAAGATGCGAGAGATGGGTCATGATATATGTATGTGGATATGGATATGATATGGAGACAGCTGGGAAGAGATAAGATAACAACAAAACAACAAAAAGAAACAGAAAAGATCCCAACACAAACCCGGCATGCAGTGATAGCTCCCTGGGCCCTCGTATTTCGTCAAGTCTTAACCGTCAAGGGTAAGACTATACCACGAGGGACCGACTCGAAGGCGGTGGGGTGTAGGGGTGTCATAAAGGCGTAACGGTCATAACAAGTGGAAGAGCAAGCGCAAAAATGTGTAGAACTTCTACGACTGGTGGTGGACATACGCGTAGCGCGTGTTGCGTTGGTCGGCAGTCGGATTGTCGGTATATTTCGGGATGGGACTTGCCTCCTTCAAGCTGGCTAGCTCAGTCTGGATCTGGGACCCAGGCGAACGTTCGCGTGGTAACGTAGAAGAACCCATGACCCAGTTAAGAGCTCGAGTCTGTCGGCTAGCTCGGCCAGCCAATGGCTGGTGTGCAAGACAAGAGCGAAGATAACGCCAACGACAAACGATATCGGAGGGTTCTTTGGTTTCGTCCACGCGAATGCCTATTCCCCATACAAGCTGAGTTTGAGAACGCTCGAGAGAGTTTCTGCGGATTAGGATACATCACGATGCGAGTCGTGCGGACGCGACGGGACGCAGCGGATGTTACGGATCGAAAAATCCAATCCGAGTTGTTCTTGAGATGGGTTCGCGAGGGGCGAAGGATCCGGATCCGCGTGCTCTGGTGAAAAAAAGGGAACTGTCGGAAGAAGAAGATATGCAGTCGTGTGGTGGTGAATAGTGCGTGATAAATGACGGGTGGTAGATGGTGCATGGTATAAAGAAATCACAAAACAACAACAGCCAACACAAAACCAAAAGAAAAGACGATGACGAGGAGGGTGGTACAAAGCGGCACAAAAAGAACTCGAACTCGAGCACGAAGCGCCTGCAGGAGCATTCGACCTTGAAATAAACCTCCGAGCGAGCGCAGTTTGACTCGACACGTCATAGCAACTTTGACTGTTTCAAATGTTGACGTATCACCATATCCCGAACTGTGGGATAAACCCAAATTTAAGTACGCTCCTAAAAATACAAAGTTGATGGGAACGTACCACTCGCAATGATACCTGACGTTGTAGCTGTATCCTATGAAAGCACAAACGCCAATCAGCCTACGGCGAAGGAGGGAAGAGAGGTAATAATAATAATGGAGAGAGGACGTACAGTCACCGAAGTACAGAACGAATAAAATTTGCGAGGGTTGGGTGAATATTCTCGATGTATAGCGCTGAATTTACCCCGAAGGTCTGTTCGTCCGGCGTCAATGACTGGGAAGGAATAACCACAGCACGACGTACATTTACTAACGGTATCCAAATCGTTTTCACGATCACCATAACTCCGCACATACTTGGTCAACCTAAAATCGAGGCGGTGTCAGCAAGGGTCATTAGATGCCAAAAGAGACAAAACGTACTGTATCCCACTCTTCAACTTCGCATCCAAAATATCACATTTATTCAAAAACAAAACAAGGTCGACGTTGGCCAATAACCTATTCGAACAAACTGCTTTCCAAAGCAATACCGAATCTTCCTATATGATATGAAGTGTGGATGTTAGCGTTCAAGATCATTTGGAGGCGTCAGAACGTCGTAAGACAGACGGGAGTGATGAAGATAGAAGGGGACACGAAGGGATACGAAGGGATACGAAGGGATACGAAGGGGATGATAAATGAGACGAACCAATCGATTGACAGTCCTATCTTCTGCTAACACTTGATCGAACCCCGATATCGGCGCAAGGAAGATGATTGCATCGACTATATGCGGTATGCGTATGTGCGTTGTGCGTTGGCATCATTGTATGGGGCGTTGGGGCAAAGCAAGTGACACCAGCCAGCCAAATAAGCGGACCAAAACCCGAAATGGAATTAGAAAGGAACGAACGAATAAAGGAAGAGAGGCAAGTAACAATAAGCAGTCAGTAACTGTACCTGACAGGGCAGTAGTGAAGGTGGAGACTCACCATCGTCAAAGAAAGGTGCCCAAGATTCTATTCGAAGAAGAAAAAAAATAGATAGGTTCAATACGATATCTTTCCCGTTGTGTAGCATAAATTAAACGACGACTTACGTCTCTATAAAAGAAAGTAATCAGTAACCCGTGCATAGACGAACCATATCCAAACACAGCACGATGTAGACGTGGAATGGGACTTGAACTCACTTGATTTCTACTCCCACCAACGTCAACGATTCTCCATTCAGTACCTGCGTCTCTACCTGCAGGTACTTCCATCTCGAATTTGTATTCTGATACTCCGACTGTTTTAAGTCGGGCTTTCAGAACGTCGTCTATAATAGTGCGAGTGGTTAGAAGAAGACATCGATGGGCGATTTGGGAAGGGCTCACCATCCGTTGGCATATACTTGAGGGATGAAACCCGATCTAGATCATTCAAGAAGCTATTCAAGAAAAAACCGACCCGTAAGCACACGCAAAAACCCAGAGAAAGAGAAAAACGAAACAGAGGAGTACAAGACGAAAAGAAGAAAAACCGACTCACAACCCAGGAAACTCCTCCAACCTAATCTTCTTCCTCCTCAACACATCTCTCACAAACTCATCGTTCCAAAGCTGAATCATATCCTTCCTACATTGATACAAAACCTCCTGCGGTTCATCTGGAGTTTCTAATCCAAGATTACCCGCACTATTCGGTCGGACATGTCCGTGATATCCATTCCCCTCATACGCATCACTGCTGCTGCCGCTGCCACTCCCACCCCCTGGTCGTAAACTATAACTCGGATAGTTAACACGAGCTCTTGCCAAAGCACCCTTCCATCCATTCCCCGGTCTAATAAAAATTTCTTGATTCCTATAATTGCTCGGCATCCCATTGGATCCCATAAAACTTGGTTGAATCGCCGATGACGACGAAGGACCTGCACCAGCAGTAACAATGGGTGATGGATATTGCGAATGTGAAGGTCCAGCTAATTGAGTGGCTTCGTCTTCGTTCGGTGGAACGAGTTTAGCTATCAAGAGTTGTTCGATATGACGAAGTGGTGATAGACGCAATTTAAGTGCGTCAAGAGGTGTGGTAGCGAGAGTGGTAGATGAGGGGTTGGATGAATTCATGTCATTGTCAGAAGAGGTTTCTGATGGGGCACGACGGTGGGGACTTTGTTGTTTGAGTTGCTGATGAGGGAGTGGAGGGGGTGAAGATGTATAGGTATAAGTTATATCGTGGTGATTGTCGTAAAGGTCTCTTGGTGAACCAGGTTGACTGGCATTACCGTTGGACCAGTCGGTGGAAGTAGAAGCTAGATGTGCAGGTGGACCCCTACTCATACTTCGTGCTCGAGAACGTGGTGACGACATGGGTGACGTCTGGGGGGTTTGGACGATTGGAAAAGTAAGGGCATCAAGGATGGTTCGTATAGAACGAACAATGTTGAGTTGTATAACTGCTCTCCAGAGGATCCGTTCTTCTCTGAAAGCAGTGGGTGTGTATAATCGTTGGAACTCTGGAAGAGAAAAAATGGGATGAAATTCCAAAAAAGGAACAGGTGGCTGGGACTCACGTCTCAAGGTGGTAGATTTGCCTGGCAGACACGTGTGAGTGGATGGTGAAGACGAGGAGGGAGAGGAACAGACCAGACTCGGATTGCCCCAGAAGCAAGAGACGGACGATACGTTTCTTCCTGCGGGCCTGCTTTTCGGCCTTGATACTCGCATCAATGGCCATGCTAACCTTCTTTGCTTCTTCCTCCCTTGCCAGTCGTATCGCCTTGTCTTCTGGACGTTCATCTGGTGGAGGCCTAAGGAGCTCGTCGAATGGGTCGTCCGAGATGTTGTTACGCATTGACCTGGAATTAGAAGGAACGGACATGGTTGATGTGGAATAGATATGTGAGAAGGGAAGTGGGCATCCAAATGCCGGAGATTGTGAGCTTTACTTTGGGTTTGCATGCATTCTTTTCAGGCACGCCAATGAAATCGGAAGTCACCAGCTTTCCCACGTGACACCACCGCGAGGCGTTGTTCCTTCCCAGGCACCGAGGAACCATCACCTTACACCCGCCGGTCGAACCGTCATCCACCTGCGAACTTCAAAGTTCAGAGTCGACCAGATGCCGTGCCTGCCGATCGAAACCAATCCATTTGCACTCAGTATCGGTGTTAGTCGCCATTCTTCATTTCGTGTCAGTTTTTTTTTTACAAGAACAGCACTTTGTGATGAGTATTGGACAGCCATTTGGTAACAATCCTGGTCACCCCCTACTACGGAACGTATTGTTCAAAAGCCACATTTCCGTTTGGCCCTTTGGGTCATCCAAATCGTCACCCATGCATGGCGCTGGGTCAACTTTACCCCGGGCGCTCGAGCTATAAGTCCCTTCCCAGCTGCCCCACGGTCGTCGTAATACCACCCAACTACTCACACTCACAGCCCATCGCTCCTTTCTTTCCACACGCATCATCAGAAAGACCTCGGTGCCGCGAAGAAGCGTACCTACCCAAGTACCCACTTCCTGTACCTGTCGATATGATGCGCTTGGTTAACAGCACCTAACTACCTCAGCTAACCCAATTTCTTTGTTCCTCGGCGTTCAACGTACCTTCCCCTCGTTCGCTGTCAATATAGTCATTCAACCCGCGTCTAATACACCCATCGTGTTCCTAGATTTCATCTTCCCCAAGCAAGTCAGAGGTGCGGTGCGGTGCGGACTGCGGCCATATCAAAACTAGAGCAAAATTAAACCTTCCTACGTCCGATCAACTTCAATTCAATTGAATCGACCCAACCCAAACGCCATCCACCCACTCACCTCTATTCATGGCCAGATGGTCAGTTCGACCAATGACATCCTATACTTCACCCTCTTATTGGTCGATCCCTTCATTGTCTCCTTACTCCACCAATCACAAGTGAGGTACCCAACCCCTCTTCACCCTTATCCTGACACGCAGCTGCACGAGTTCGGCCTGAACCTACACCTGCCCTTCCCTTCATCCAGTAATTCCATTCAATCTGATCCTATCATCTTCATAATCCTTCATGTCACTCCTAGATGTCCGTGTTCGTGTCTTGCAATGCGTGCGTGCGTACGTATGTTACCAGCCCAACTTGTGCCTGATGGAAATCCTCTGCACGCCGTACGCCGTAAGATGTCCTTTGTCCAGTCCGCACTCGGGTGTAATCTATCCGGACCTCGAGTTCCTAGTACTTGGCCACGGGCTGTGATCATGATCAAACGAAGGAAGGACTCAACAAACAAAGAGACGTCTCAAAAGGAGCACCTAAATTTCTTGCACATCCCATACCGTCACGAACCCCTTGCAAAGGCACCGAGACCCACCGACGTGTCAATGCCTGTCAGTCAGTACCTTGTCTGATCCTGCTGTACCTCGGCCTGGGCCTTAGGCTTGTCACAGATATCATCATACCTTATCATATCATACCACTGACATGAATGGTCCTGGATCGTACATACTTCCGGTGAATCAAAGGCCAAACTCAATCCTTGAACCTTGCACGCACCGCCATTATTCGGTCCAACACCCAACCCCACTTCCCTCTCGGACTCGGACTCGGACTCGGGGCTGGGGTTCGCTAACGTCTAAATGTATATTCTTGACGCAAGACCTTGCACGACTATTCGCTCCACGTCGAAGGGTTTTCATCTTGATTTCCCGAGCGGGCCCTTGATCAGCGTCACGGCACATGGTAGAATTTTTCTCGGCACCAAAAAAATGTAAGGCTTGAGAGCTTGGGCGTTCAATTGCGGTTGTGTTTGCGAACTTGACCTCCACTGGAATTGAAAAGATTTGGCAAATGGTCGACTCCGTCGGCGTGTCAGCCTCGTTGCGGACAAGGACATCGTCGCGTAGATCACTTTCCTTAGACCAGTCGGGTTGGCCACACCCCTAAACGATATGTATCTCCGATAAGTCAACCTGGGGTTTAGAGCTTGATCGAACTTGCAAGGCACGTACCACGCTTGTATCGCCATTATTCGGTTCAACATAAGTATCTTCGCTACGTCTGAAAGCGTGTTTTGTTCCAGTGGTAAGGAACCAGTGCGAATACCTATTACACCGGGCTTGGCGGTGCGGTGCGGAGTCCACTGCCCACCTCGAGGCACGTTCCATGTTTGGTTGTGAATATCTGTGTCGCGTGAATTCGTAGGAATAGAATGAATCGACTCAATCTTACAGTGGTGTTCGCTGGCAGCCTTTGACACTCGGCAAGGGCTTGTTTGCATAGGTACATTCTGTTACCACTCTTTGAATTGCATAAAGATCACCACGAACAGTCAATGTGTTTGATAGTCGGGAAACCACATTTCCTCAGTTTTTCGTGCGCCTCGAGGAACCTTGATTTCCTTTGGAATCAGTGCATGCTGCAGCAGTCAGCCAAGAACTCAAAACCTGATAGCTTGACTGGGAGACAACTTGGACGAGGATACTGTCATCCCCTAATGGATCAATCAGAAGAACGCCGTCATATCAGTGGATCATGAGAACGCATCGAGGATGCAATACTGTTGAACTTACCGTACTAGCCTCCTGACATCGCCATTATTCGGTCCAACAATCTCGCTACGCTTGATCGTATGTTTATTTGAAAGTTCGGAAATGCTCCCGAATCTGTAACAAGAAGGTTTTCATTGATCAACGCACCCGCTGACGATCGCTATCCGGGCACCCACAGGTTAGTAGCGGAATCAGCAGATCGCAATCGACCTACCAAGCATCGTTCATCTTAACCCACAACGAGTACACACGCGACTGTATACGCGCATAGCTTGCATACTTTCCCGGTCGGCGAAAACACACCTGCATGTAGTTGTGTTGGTCCTTCCATTGGGATGCGCGAGCAGCAAAGTTCTTGATATAAGTAACCCTGCAACGGCCTAATCCACCGATTCATCACCCACTTACCTGACCGGAAGATGCACGATGCCTACAATGTGGGAATAAAAAATGCGACGATGTCAACGCAAAGGATCATGAGAACGCATCAACTGGAAGATCGGTATATCCTTGCTTACCACAACGTCAATGATGTCCTTTGCACCCATTCCGCCTGCTCACATGCCCGCAATTCAGCACCATTGAAATCGACGAATGGCAGATACGCACGCACATGCTCAACTCCTGGATAAAATCACTTCATCTCCGTGTCCATTGTCTTGTCGTTGACAGTCTCGTCACCTCTGACTCTTTGTTTCTTTGACCCCGAGTACACAACCCAGCTGCCTCAATTGCAGAACATTACGATACGTACGTTGTGGAGCAATGTCATCGACGTTGCCAGGGGATGATCACCCCAACATGACAATCTGCTCTCTTGAAACCACCACTAAAATCCATAGTCAGTAATCACCCAGAGCATGCTCGGGGAATCGGCGGGCCAACCCACCACTCGCAGACTAATCCTCCCACACTGTGCCTTGTGTTCAGAACACGCTCTCGTCAGGGTCACCCTACAAGTCAACCCAAAAACTCAGCCAATCGAAATATGATCCGTTTCTTCGCTGACCTTGATTTTCCTGTCATTCGTGCCTTATCCCAGATCGTATCGACAATTAGAAAGCATGTCTGTGTGTGCCTTTCGGGATCGGGAACCGTCCTGGAGTGTGCCTTGTACACTTCTGCGACGACTGTACTTATTGTGCCTGTACCTCGTTCGAGAACATGAATACCATATTCAATGATTCATGAGGTTTGGGTTTAGGTGACTCACGGGTTCCTTGACGTCGAACTGGTACCATTCCATCACAGCAAACTTGAGGGGTGTGATCAACTAATTCAGCGCTTTCTATGGTCTAGTATATTGTTATTCAGATACGGTATAACGGTCAGCATAAATCCAGCATGATACATACCTTACAACTTCCCATATACTTTCTTGGTTGCAATTTACCGTAACTCTCGTCATCCTTGGGACCTGAAAGAATGGTGGTGTTGGTGCCTGAGAAAAGGTTTGATAGACCGGAGTCATTGAGCCCAGGAACCAATTCTCAGATTATGTGTATATATTACGGACCTGTAGTAGTTCAAACTTCCTGGTTTGGTTGTGGATTTCCATTGCAGTCCAAAACGCCGAAGGAAGGGGGTGTATATCCGGACACACGAGCCGAGAAATGACATAGCAATTGCAACCTGCAGAGTAATTGTGAGCTTTTGTCGGATTTGGAAAAAACGGGAGTAAAAACGAGGCTGATAGAGAAAGCCCAGGTGATCGCAAAAGTGATCCTAAAGTGAAGCTGGAATGTTGGTATACTGCCAATAGCCCGGTGGCGAATGTGGGAGCAGGATATCGATGGCACAGAATATCACTGCGGTGCTGTCTCCGGCGCCTAATACGACCGCAAGCGCTCTCCCAGCCAGCATGTCGTCCACAAACACAATGAACAATTAAAAACGGCGGGTGTGTTCATCAGAAGGGACAGCACCTAAGAGCGACAACAAAGGAATCAAAATTTCCTTCGTTCCAGCGCTTGGCAGCTCAACCCACCTCGCTCCGTTCCATATGCGAAAAAAAGGCTGCGTACTCACGACAGCACTTCACTGAATACTGTGAAACCCATACGCTTCACGGAAAATGAAGAGCACAGCTCTTTCAAATATGGTAACCATGTACTGGGACGGCGTTAGTACGGTGACACGCACCTCTAGCAACCCAAGGGTTGAGCTCAACTTTTCAAATTCAACACATCCCCTTCGCAAAGCGATTGGTCGAAATGTGGGTGGTAAGTACCCGCCAATCGCTTGCATTGCTCCCACAGCAGGATAAACCCAATGAAGCACTCTGCGGCTGGAAAAGGTGCATTCAGCATCAGAGTAGGCGTCATCTTTGTTACGCACATGACATGAAACCGCATTTCTTGCCTCCATGTCGCCCACAAGTCTGGCGGCACCCTCAGGCACGTCCTATGCATCGTGTTGGCCCACCGCTTCGTTGTAAATCTTCCACCAAACACCAAAACTACCTCAGATGACAGCTCGTACCCACCCCTTGGAGGACCCATAGGGATTACTGTCTCGACTTGGCCCAGGCCCGCAAAAAACGGAACCTAAAGGAGTCTTTCAAGCTCGAAGAATCCGGATATCACCTTCTGCACGATCCCGGAACCCATTGGAAGGTGTTCAACCTTTCCAATTTGGTTCTTGGACGATTACTTCGTCCTGGCTTGCACGAGTGCACTGTCATCACGTCAACACTATCAGCTGCATGACCGACCTTCACCGAGACCTTCACATATGATCTCAAGCCTTGTTCGAGAACCCGAGCCCTAGGGAACTTCGTCTAGAGTGAACTGAACCTGGTTCAGAGTTGTATATTTCGTGAGAAATCCTATCCAAAAAAGTCTGAGCCCCTATTGGCCTGAAGGTATTGTAGCGTGAAGAGAGCAAACCCTAGGCCCTCATTCCAAGTCCCTCCAAGGCCTATCGACGTTGGCGTCGACTTCTGCCAGCTCCTCTTCTTCATCCGTCGCGCCAGCCAGTGTCATGGCCTCCATTCTCTTCGTGAAGTCGTTCATATTCAGTTGAATGGCCTGTCGGATACGTTTATCATATCTTCCTGCGTCGTCAACAGGCTCCTTGGGGTCCCAAGATATTTTCTCAGGTCCGGTCCAACCCCCATTTACATAAATGTAATTGAGGAAACTCCGCCAAAGTGGGTCGAGGGACAAGACATGCGGGTCTCCAACGATGATCAACATGGACTGGGCGCGCGTAACAGCAACTACAACAGGTTAAAAATTGTGAGGATTCCATGCGGCATCAATCACGGAATTACTCGCCATTGAAACGACGAGGACTTGCAACAAATCCCAGGGTATGCCTTAAATCATATTCGATAGACTCCTTGCTACTGCGAACGGTGGAAATAATGATAACAGGGCGTTCCTTTGTCCTATGAGTGAGCGTGATAACACAGGATAGGGTGGTTCGTTTTACCTGTCCTTGGAATTCTTCCACACTCCCAACTTTCACGCCATCAGCGACAGGCCTAAGGATGTTTCTAATTTTCAAGCATTGGGCATGATACGGCGCGATAACTCCGATGTCCTTGTCGGCTAAACAGAACAAACGCGGTCAGTTATGAGCATGTATCAAATGGAAGAGGCGCTTACCAGTCCTGAATTTGCGATCAGAACGCAGGGCTTGGACATATTCCTTGACACGCAGTGCTTCTATGCGGTTGAATACGGATGGAGATGATGCCTCGCGTTCGTCTTCTCCATGGACGGCGTAAAAAACAATAGGGAAGTGCTTGGAAGGTAGGTACGAAGATCCGAGATAGTAATTAGAGGTGTGTGGGCTGGCAGTAGGCTCAAGTTCTCCTTGGTAAAACCGTTCGTTCGGGAATTTCAGAATAGCAGGGTGAGACCTAAAGTTCTTGACAAGCTTTATGACACTTGAAGGACAGATTAGCTCAAAGTAAGACGGTGAACGCAAGACTTACGTCTTACTCGTCTTCCCAACCTCAACTTGATAAATGTCTCGGTCCATAAGCCGCTCTAGATAGCTGGTTTCTAGACCAAAAGCGCGAGCTACGGAAGAACGGATGATGGGACCAAGCTGCTTCGGATCACCCGACAGGATGATGTTGGTATTAGCATCTGCGAGAGTCTTGATTGAAATAAAAGCCTCGGGTTCTGTGGCATGACCAGCCTCGTCGATGAAAATGTGAGAGAAATGACCTCGGGGTAAACCAAAGCCATATAAGGTAGACGCCGAGACACAGGTAGTGATGATAACGCGGAAGCGCTTTAGGCTAGCCAGAGGGGGGATAGAGAAGTACCCATCCAGCGTCACATAGGTGAGGTCAACCAAGCGGTGATCAAGTTGGTCTTTGGAATTCGACCTCGAGATGGCATAGAGCCTGAAAACTTGATCTCGTCCTAGCGCGGAAAGCCTTAATGCGAGCAAATCGGCAGCGGAATTGCTAGGCGCACATGCCAGAACCCGGGCAGACCGTGATGTCCTAAGAACTTGGTGAATAGCTTCGACTGCCGTCATGGTCTTCCCCGTTCCCGGCCTATAAAAATTTGAGAAGATGCACCAAAAGTATCTCTTGAGCGCTTACGGGCCGAAAATTATGAAAGGGGTGGATCCCGGGCGTTGGGATGCAATAGTATGAACAGCGGCTAATTGCCTTGGATTTTGCACAACTAGTGGGTTAACTATGTCCAGCGTATGAGGCCGATAACCGTCTATTGCGTGCTCTCGTGTTGGAAGGAGAACACGCTCTTGAGAGAAGGTTGTATCCAAGGCCTGATGTTGGCGCCGGAAAGGAACTCGGTTTAGTTTGAAATGGACGGTATATGATTGGTTTGGCGACGATGCGGGAAAAGATCCCGCAAAACGCAGTTTGACGATCTCTTTTTCTACACGGAAAACACGGCCTGCAAACCAGCGACGATTTTGTTGATCATGTCGTTGAACGAGGATACTGTCCCCTGAAACCTAGGGTTAGTAGATGAGAACCGAACGTTAACGTGCTTACCAACGAGAACACTAGGTCGCTTTTCAGCTAGTCCGGGTACCTCGAGACTGTATATATGCGTTACTGAGACCAAAAAGACAGTGGCACGGCTTACTGAAAACAGTCGTAATGGCGCCCTAGTTTAGCGCTGTGGATATCATATCGCTCGAGGTCTTGACTGCTGGTAATTAGACTAGAAAAACGGGATGAGAGGCAATGCTCACTCCGCTTGAAATTCTTCTATCCAAACTAAAGTCTTAAAATGGCGTGAATATGTTGCCGTGCTAAGGATTTGGGGGAGGTAGTCCTGCTTTACAGCAGCAACGACTTCACGCTGGGATTGCTTCGAAAGAACATCTGCCAGGTGGGGAGGTATATTGGCCGGTAGGAGGCGTGTAGTATATTGTATGGCGCTTGCTTCTGGTAATGGAGGGCCTGCGACAACATCCTCTTCGCGTTGTCGGCGGGTACGGGGTCGGGGAACGAAAGGTGCAACAGGTCGCAAGGACTGGTGATCAGCTCTGTCGCCGACGACGGCACGAACGGGTCTGGAAATAACAAACTTATATTTAGCTTGCAAGTCTTCGAAAAGGAATTCAATGCGGTCATCATAACGGCCAACATAGTTTGTTTGAAGAGTGACTTTAACCTGAATCGTAGCCCCCGGGTCCATCGTGAGGTTGCCTTGAATCACCCTCGTGAAACCGTCCCTAGGTGAGGTCAGCACAAGCTTCTGGACGGAGAGAGAAAACTACCCACTTTTGATTGGAGTTGCGTACCTCACGGGTTTTGCGCATGGAGTTCAAATCAGCGTGCAGAAGGCGTATTTGACCGGCTGGGTTGGTAGCCTTAAGGATCACGGTGGAACTATGCCCAACGCGAGCAGCAGAAGGCTCTACCACACCAAAGTCAAACCCGCCCTCTAGAATTATACCGTTCTTATCCCTTTCCACCTCGCGTAAGGTCGCTTTATACTTGGCATAGTCTTCGGCGGCAAGGTGAGGACGCGCGCGGCAGTGACGAGACCAGGACCATTCAGGGACCGAGATCTGGCATAAATCGCAAAAGCGGTGGCCCCCAATATCGCGGGGAGTCTCGGGTGCGGTAACTGAGCCCGCTCCTTGCTGAGCCAATATGCGTTGGTGTCGCATCCCTTCCGCATGCGCTTTCCAGAGTGCTCGAGTAAGGTTGACTTTGCATACAGGGCAAGATATCGCTTCGCCCTTTCCCTCGACGGTACTTCGGTGCTTCTTTCCTTGGATGTGCTGATCGTAGGCGCTGGAGTCTGACGCGATGAAGCCACAAGGTTCACAAACGCGAATATCGTGGTTATATGCGCATGAGGACTTGGGACAAGCGCCCCAGGCAAGAACATTAGGGCAGTTTTGGGTGATTGCCGTGGCGGGGTGGGTGACGCGTCGAGGAGAGGAAGATACTTGTCTGAAGAGAAGAGAGGAAGAAAGAGTGTGACGCGACTTGGACGCGTCGCGCCCGTTCTCCCACGGGAAAAGCGGCCCTGGATGAGTCCTCAGTTTTTTTATACACGCCAGCAAAGACCATTTCTGCGGTCATAAATACAAGCAGTACTAGTAAATAGTCAATCGTCTTCAATAAGTGGCGGGTCTTCCCCCGTATCAACTTGGTCATCTTCCGCCATCTCGCCGACTTGCCTCGCAAAGTCATCCATGTCCAATTGGGCTGCCACTCGAGCTTCTCTATCGTATCCTCCATTTTCGTTGACTTCCGCAGTGGGGTCCCAACCAATAGGATTTCCCACCCAACCTTGGTGGTTGTGCACGTAGTTGAGGAATTGACGCCAAAGCGGGTCAAGAGAAAGGACTTCGGGATCGCCAACAACAATGAGCAGTGCTTGTGCACGCGTAACGGCGACTGTAGAAAAGGTATTGGTAAGGGATGCTTTTCATAAGGTAACGATAGCTCACCGTTAAAACGTCGCGGATTCGCAACAAATCCAAGAGTATGCCTCACGTCGTACTGGATCAAATCACGACTACTTCGCACTGTTGAGATTATGATGACGCGGTGCTCCTGCAGAATCCAAGAAGTTAGTATCGTGCATCATGAGACTCGGTCAAATGCCTGACTTTGCCCTGGTATTCCTCCACGGAAGCAACTTTGACGTTTTCCGCTCCGCCACCCAAAGCCCTCAGAAGAGCACGAATTTTTTGACATTGTGCACGATATGGTGATATGACACCAATGTCCGCACTAGCTGTAGATACAACTCGTAAGAAACCTAAGAAACGAAGATAGGAACTACTGACTCAAACCAGGCAATCGGTGTGCGCCTAAAAGTGCTTGGACCGTGTCTCGTACTTTGATAGCTTCAAACTTGTTGAAATAAGACGGTGAGGTCGATTCTCGATCATCTTGCCCTGCGACAGCATGGAACACGATGGGAAATTTGGGGTTAGCTGTCTCCTGCAAGTAAGTGGAGTCGATATATGCGTTGATTTTTACTGCGTCCCCAGAAGCAACCAAGTCTCCATCGTAGAAACGCTCGTTTGGGATTTGTATAATGGCATTGTGAGAACGGTAATTTCTGACGAGCTTGACGACCCTAAGAGGAATGAGACAGTGAGCATCTGATGGAAAGTAAAAAGTGCAGATACCGACGTCTGGTCACGATAAGTCCGGGGGTTATATATAGGCGAACTCATAAGTCGCTCCAAAAAGCTAACCCCCAACTTCAACTGGTTCGCAATGCCCGAACGAATGATTGGACCCAACTGCTGCGGATCACCTGAAAGTATCACATTCGTCCTTTGACCAGCCAAAGTCCGAACTGAAACTACTGCTTCAGGTTCCGTAGCCTGTCCAGCTTCATCGATGAATATATGCGTAAAATGACCTGCGTCAATCCCAATACCAGATAAGATTGCTGCAGATACGCATGTGGACACGATGATTCTGAAGTTTTTCATTCGTTGGATGGGGTGCACCGTGAAGTGGTCTGCGCTGTTGAGTGTTGCGAAAGGGAGGAGAGTCGCGGGCACTTCGTGGCGGGGTCGGGAGGGTGCGTATAGGCGGAATAGGATTTCTGCACCGAGGTCAGAAAGACCTTCAGCGATGTTGTCCGCGGCCGAGTTGCTCGGAGCGCACGCGAGGACAACACTATTGCCGTTCTTCAGCACTTGTCTGATGGCTTCGATCATCGTCGTAGTTTTTCCCGTTCCGGGCCTATATGGCGCTCAACTAACGAAAAAACGAACAAGAGAATTGTAACATACGGCCCAAAGATAGCGAAAGGCAATTTCCCAGGCGGTCTCATGGCAATCGAGACCACAGCTTGCAGTTGCTGGGGATTATTCGCCACCAGCGGGTTGTGTATAACAAGGTGAGTTGTAGCCTGCGTTGGCACAGGATTTGGCAACTTTGCGACATCCGCCACATCAGGGAACAAGAGATCCTGTCGAGACACTGGTGCTTGTAATGCTGCGTGCATTCGGCGCAAAGGGTTGCGGTTGACTTTGAAGCGAACGTGATAGTGTTGACCAGCGGCCCACTTGAACGATCTTCCGAATTGTACGCCGATCTGGTTCACTTGAACCAGATGGACGCCGCCCTCGAACCATCGTCCCTGTGGGTCACTGTCCTGGCGAACAAGGATAGTATCCCCTATGAATAAAGACATAGTCAGCTAAAAGGGCGTGGAAGATAGTGGTCAACATACCGACCAACACGCTCGGCCGCTTCTCGGCCAATCCAGGGACGTCAAGCCTACAAAAACGATGACTCAAACATAAAGAAGGACGAGGTAAATTACGAACCGGTAAGTGTTCTTCTGCTTGGTGAGGGCTGCGTTATGGATGTCGTATCGTTCCATATCCTCCCTATTACAATACACGAGCGTCAAAACAGAAAAATGACAGGTACCGCAGGAGGAAAAGAAGACGCACAACAACTTCAACTCCTCAATCCAGAGCAAGCCTTTGAAAAAGTGAGGATAAGTCCCCATCGTCAACCGGGCTGGAATCCTCGCCCGAATGAGGGGCAATGACGGTCCACCATCCTCACTCCTCGTCATCAACACCTGGAAACTTTGTGGGACCTTAGCTAGCGGCAACCGGCGAACATAGGGTATCGCCTTGAGAGCTGGTGCCTCCACACCCGGGATAACTTCGTGGACAGGCGCATATGCACGAGAAGTCGGGGGAATATAAGGTGCTGTCGGTGGAAATGCTGCATGTGCAGCACTATTTCCGATAGTCGCTATTACAGGGCGCGTAATCACCCATTGTAATCCATCAGAGATACGTGTGAAGGTCAAAATGAGTCGATCCTCGAACTGGCCGACACCAGAGGTCCTCAGAATAACCATAATTTTCGTTGGAGTCGAGGGATCTAAACGTTCCCGCTCTCCTAAAACCACCGCTTGAAACCTGACACATACAAAACAAAAATAAGCCCAATGGGAAAATCTGAAAGAAGGAGAGAGAAACAAACGCAGTCTGGGCATTTGGTGCATTGATTCGTCCCCTCGACGAAAGCAAAACGGTCTCCAACTTGACTGGAGTAGCCCCAACCTGAAGTTCGACGTCTAAAACATGCCGCTCGCGTCCGTCGCGAGCGACTGATTCGTCAACTACACCAAAGTCCAACCGTCCAAATACGTGGATCCCATTCCTGTCGTTCTCCGATTCGAGGAGTGCAGCAACATAGGCTGCGCTTGTCGTATCCGATGTGGCCCGCCAATGTGTCTTAGTTCGTAGGTGGTTGTCGTAAAAGTTCCTAAAGGTTGAATAGAAACCGCACGGGATACACACCAAGACAGCGTGATCGAATGAACAGTTGGGCACATTGCATGCACCCGCAGAGATAAGGTTGGGACATGGCTGAAGAGACATCGTCAGTTCCTCGTAACCTAATTCAACCCGAAGGAGAACTGATTATCAAAGACAAAGGCGAGGTGGGGTGGTGAGTACGCCATATCTCGGAATCAGAGGGTATATAAGAGCAACGGCCGCATTATCTGAGACCCATTTATCCTGTGACATAACCTTTTTCATTTTTGCCTCGAGGGCAGGGAAGTTCCCGCCCGCAGTACGATAGAGTTTCTCCCGCGACACGAGTCAAATCCGCGCTTGCTGCTGGACGCGGATATGACTGCGCGCGCAGTCTGGGGCGGAATTGGCTATGGATCAGGACGACGTTGTTCGACCTACTTCATCTGTGCGGTGTGATTGAGATGGAAAAAAGACGACGAAAAAAGCCACGTATAAATATAATATTAGTTCAGAAACACACCAGATTATGATAAATGCCTATAATTGTGCAAAAAGTCATACAATGCATTCTATGAGAACAATTTGTTGACGGAAGTATTTCCCTCCTGGTTCTTCTTCAACACCTGGAAATAAAACGTGAGGATACTGCGCCAATATCAGGAAAGGGAGAGATATGCATGCCTTGGCTACGGCGAACTCGAAGTCTTCTTGCGTAACATGTTGCCTTCGCTCACGCAGCGCATACATACCTGAATGAAAAGCGAAGTTGTAAGTCCATCTTTCGATGCACAACTCAAAAGCAACGCACCTGCTTCGGTACATATTCCACGGACCTCAGCTCCAGAACACTGGCCCATCTTCTCAGCCAGTGCTCGAAGGTTGATACCTCGCTGTAGGGACATCTATGGGGGATGAGATACGACGATCAACTGATATGGCTGCATACAGACCTTGCGTGAATGGATCCGCAGAATCGATACACGAGCTTCAGGGCCTGGTGGAGGGAACTCAATCTTACGATCGATACGACCGGGCCGCAGCAATGCGGAGTCAAGGATGTCTATTCGAAGGTTCAGTACGCCAATACGGAAATGCACCGAGGGACATACCTATACGATTCGTGGCCATGATAACTTTGATATTTTTTGTCGACTCGAACCCGTCCAACTGGTTCAAAAGTTCCAACATAGTCCGCTGTACTTCCGAGTCTCCACCACCACTGCCACTCTCCCCTCTTGAGCTCCCAATGGAATCAATTTCGTCCATGAAGATGATACTTGGTGCGTGTTCTCGAGCCATAACAAAGAGCTCTCGCACCATCCGACTGCCCTCACCGATGTACTTCTGCACCAGCTCACTGCCACTGACACGAATGAATTTGCAGTCGGTGTGATGAGCGACAGCACGAGCCAGGAGCGTCTTTCCGGTACCTGGTGGACCGTAAAGCAGCACGCCCTTGGGTTGGGCGATACCCAGCGCCTCAAACAATTCTGGGTGTTTGACGGGAAGTTCAATGACTTCCTTGATCTCCTTTATTTGTTTGTCGAGACCGCCGACCATCTCGTAAGTGCTATCGGGTACTTTCTCGACCATCATGAGGGAGACGAGGGGGTCAACCTTGTTGGGCAGAATCTTGTGAATGGTGTAGGAATCGGACCGAAGGGCGATGCGCAAACTCGGCGTAAGAGAATTGATGTCGATTTCCGAGTCAACATCCACAACTGAAGGGCAGTGAGGACTGGGGACGCGTCGACAGATGGACCACATACTGTATTTCCCTTCTGGCTGGACTTTAACGAGAACTTTGCTCTTGCCCATAACCTTGACTACCTCACCCACATAGCTTCCTGGTTCGTGTAATAGCTGCAGCTCCTCACGCAACAATCTGACTGCATAAGAAGGTCAGTGCAGATTACGCAAAGCAGAGCTGGACGTGTATACCTCGCGCATTCAAGGCATTTCGTTGTGCCTCCAATCGTCGAAGATTTTGGGTCTTCTGGTTTATGAGGAGTTCAGCTGCCTCTATTTTTGCTTGATAGTATGCCTTCAGGCTTCCGGGGGCGGCGGGCGGTCGTGCTACAAGGGACATGGTGGGTGAAAGTCGCGAAGGCTGGACCTGGATGCATGACGCGTCTCTCAAGCATCACGCTGTGTGACAATTCGTGACATACTGGACGTAAGACCCGCCAATTGCGACCTTGAACTTGCCCAACGCTCGTCTATCCCTCGTCTTCAGGCCGTCCCGAGGCGAGGCTGAGGTAACAAAGAGCGGAATTTTCTCACAAAGCAGACTCAACAAAATCAAGTGCCCTATAATTGCGATGCTTGATGTGACATCGGAAAACATTTATTCATCGCCTTTATGTCCACCATGATAGATCCCCAAAGACTTCTGCTGGAAGCCGAGGACGGGCTATGCGCGTCTATTCTCATATAAAATGAGGTCGTGGCCCACTCATGCTCATATATACCTTTCCGGAACTATCTGTCTATCTACACATCGAATGAAGGACGGTATTATCGCCGAAGCTCACAACAATAATCTTGTTCATGGTGATATATTGTGCCGTTATGGTATGCTTTATGTTCCTCGGGCAACCGCCTCTTTGTCATTTTCCTCTAGATGTCACTGTCACCTACAAAGGCGAACCGACGACGACGAGGGGTCTCGATGTGCAACTCCAGCTGGCCACCATCTTTGCCCGATTGCTAGTTCGCGGGCAGGCCGTCCGAGTCATTGAACAAGCACAGCGCAGTGATGGTGAGGGTGTTCCGGACTTCACCCAGTGGACATTTGGAGGGTTCTTCTCACTGTATGTCGTCGGCTAAACCAAGACAAAACCGACTAAGCAACTTTGTTCTCCCCAAGTCCCGCGACCTTCACACCCTTTACCCTTTATATTGGCTTTAGAAGCTCTCAGCGAGAAGGGATCTTGTTGGAAGCCAAGTTCCACCAACAATTTGGCCAGGCCGACTATACCTGGGATATTGGTAAGTAATCCGGTTGGGACCATGTTCACTTCTGATCGCAGTTGGTAGTCGGTTCTTGCAAGATGGGTTTAGCCTCTCACTCGAAACACACCAGCTGGAATTCGATCCCTGGAAGCGCACTGATATATTTCACGAAACGCAAACGAGCACCACCTCGTTCCGCGTGAATCCTTCCCCGAATGATAGCAATATCCCTCTTGAAGCAGAGAAACAGTTTGTTCAAAACTTGCTTGACTCACCTCCAAGTGAAGAACGTGCAAAGATGTTGCATTACAACGTCTCGTACCTCCATTACTATTGCAACACTGCCCGCAGCCCACCCTTTTTGGATCTGGCTATAAAATCCCTCTACGCAGTTCGGGCTTTCGCCCAAGACCGCTGTAATGTGAACTTCCCGCTGGCGAAGTTCTGTCGGTTTCTCTTCATCCGGTCCGCCCTACTTGAAGGCACTGGCCCCTTCGTCGACGATGCGTTCAATACTTTGCGGGAATTAGGTGGCATGATACTCGAAGAGGGGGACGAAGACTTAACCCAACTTCTCTCATGCGCATTCCATGTTCTTGGGAAACAACAGCGCCTGGATTATGCCGACATCGCCCTCCAGGTCCTTCCCCCTGCGCTTTGTGCTCTTGCAACAAGAACTTCTGGACCACGCAGCCGAGAGGTTCTAGAACTCTCCCTTACAGCATCCGACGCGTTTTCTGCTTTTCCTGGATTCTCCGAAAGGAAAGAGATGCGCAGCATCTCAGACGTTATCCTCCCTCTCATTTCCATTTATCATCCTGAAGAATATGGGGCACTCTTAATTCAACGAACCACGCTCTATGCCGAATATTACAGACAAATCGGACATCAGGACTGTAACAGCGATTGGGTCACTGCGACGATAGAGCAAACTAGAGCTTATCTCGTCAAGCATGAGAACTTGAAGACCAAAGAGAGGGCGTTGCTGAAGAGCTTTTTCGGTGCAGCTACGATCTTCTTCTGCGATTGGATACCACGTTCGGATAACTCGGGGCTTGTGACGAAGTTCACTCGGCTTTTCACCTTCCTAACCTGGGCCATTCCGTACGTAGAACTCAAATTACATACTGAAGGGGCGCTCCTTTTTACACTTCAGTGTGTGAAGGCTTATGGGATGATGCACATGTTGTTGCGTTTTCTACGTCTGCTGCATCTGGACCATGCCGATGGGAACAGAGGCCAAGTCATGAAGGAATTCGTTCAAGTTATCTATGGCGGGGCCGTCGAGCTGGAGGGAAATGACATCAAATTCCTCGAGGAACAAATGTTGTACACTGGGGATCGCATAGCCCCAAAGCTATTTACTCTTGTCCACGGTATCACGAAAGGTGGGTTCCTCTTCATGGTTAGTCGCCTGTCGATCTCAAACACTTGATAGGTACCACGTACACCCTGGAGACTCTTGTCCGATGTTGTTCATCACCAACAAACATCCAAGAGGAAATGGTACGTGCGACTCGGAAAATGGAAGCCATCGTGGAGTATTCCATATCAACGGAGCCCCACGATGAAATTACTCTGTTACGGGTCATCTTCGCAGCATCTGTCGCCCGTGGCCTCAGCCTTCCTATTGCGGTGAAGGCCTATCAATATTTTATGTCAAGCGCTGAACTCTGGGCTTTTACAATGCTCCCTTTGTATGGTCGCCAACTTGACGCAAACAAACCAGTTCTAATTGCTTCTGACGCCATATCGTATGCTCTGGAGTCAAATCATCACGATTTGGCCCTCGAGTGGGTCGATCAATGCTTGTCTATAGTCTGGGGCCAGATTCTCCATCTCCAGTCTTCATTCGCGCAGGTCGCTTTGGTCAAGCCTGAGGTAGCCAAAGACTTGGCTGAGATAGCTTCCCAGTTAATTGACTCCCAGACCATTGAGACCGGAAGTATGACAACCGAACAAGTTGTCCACCATTTTGGTTGTGCTCTGCGTTGGGAAAATGCCATCAAGTCGGCCAGGAAGCTTCCTGGTCTTGATCGGTTTCTGAAGCCGAAGACGTTTTCGGAGATACAGGCTGCGGTGGACGCACTCGGAGGCCCTGTGGCGTATTTCAATATCAACCGATATTCCTGCGATGCACTTTGTGTCCTCCCAGGTCTCGGCGAGATGGTACACATTCCACTCCCAGGTCTCCGGCTGAGAGAGGTGGATGCCATCGCCTCTGGGTTCCGGCGTTTAATCAGGGGCACTGGAAGGGAAGAAGTCTCGCTTGAGAGAATAGGAAAGTTGGTGAAGAATCCAACAGGTTCCGATCGCCATCTGAAATCCTACGTCCCCTTCCCAACTGTACTCGCCTACCTTTGGGATAAAGTCGTCAAACCTGTCCTACAGGGGTTGGCTATACATGTACGGGTTTCTCCAACTCTACCAATTATTTTGCTGACCACACACTACCAGCGCGCCGAGTCTAAATCAGTTGACGACCTTCCACGCATATGGTGGTGTCCTTCGGGACCGCTTTCGATGCTTCCGCTCCATGCAGCTGGTCACTACAGCGATTCCGCTGCTGAAAACATCCTGGACTATGTTGTCTCGTCTTATATCCCCTCTGCGTCAATCATCTCTCACATTACACGACCTGAGAGTCCGACTCCCCTTCTCCAGTTCTTGGTCGTAGCAGATCCCGAAGGATGCGGGCTTCCTGGAACTCAGCGGGACCTTGACGTCGTTCGAAAGTACGTGGTTGATGCTCCGCTCACTGAACTAGTTGGGAAGAGCGCAACACCTGGCAAGGTAGTGGAAGAGCTGAAAGCTGCGACTTGGGTGCACTTCGCTTGTCATGGCGCTCAAGATGTGTACCCTGCCAGGAGTGCTCTCATTCTCGCCAATCGCACTCGTCTGAAAATAACAGAACTTACCAAGCTCTCGCTACCACAAGCACAGTTTGCCTTCCTGGCAGCGTGTCAAACTGCCAAGGGGACGGCGCAAACGTCGAACGAATCCGCACACCTTACTGGGGGGATGCTAGTCGCTGGATATCGCAGTGTGATAGGCACGATGTGGCGGATTAGTGACTATTACGCCCCAGATATTGCAGATCGCTTCTATGCGAAGATGTTTGAAGGAAGCCAAGTTCCGGATTACAAACGCGCTGCCTTTGCGTTACACGATGCGGTGAAAACGCTACGAAGGGACAAAAATCTCGACTTCGTCGATTGGGTACCATTTATCCATGCAGGTGCTTGATCATCGATCAGATCGATCAGATCTGCCCGCAACGGCCTGCGGCTGGTGTCTTCCGCGAACTTCGTCGGTGATTTCGACTTAGACTATCAACTACGTATCGTAGGTCGTAGGATTGGCACGTATACAAGGATGCATACATACACCTCGACCAGATTTTGGTCATGTCAGGCGAGCTATTGAGCGATGCCAGTGAGTCCTGAGTGCGTCGGACTTTGGTGAAAAGCAGGACGGCAAAGTTTGGGCAAAGTTACGATGATTTCGTCAACCTTCAAGGTTTTGGAGCAGTTCCGAGATGCAGGTTTTCCGTCTAATTTTTTTTTTCGACAATCAATCCATTCAAAATCCTGAGCCTTGTTGCGGGTCCGGGCGGCCCGGGTTCGATCTTGCCTGCATATTGACATGTGTTTATAACACAAGACCGATAGTCAATAGACAACAACAAGGTTCCGCAAATTCTTGATTCACAGCCTGCAGTTGTCGTGTCGTCGGAGGATGGCTGAACCAACCTTCAAGGAAATCCCAGAGCTCTTCGAGGTACGCTTCCTCATACCTATCCTCTGTGTTGGAGCTCAAGCTAAAGTCTCTGCTGTAGGTCGACCTCGGAGAAGCCATCACCGCTCGGACGGAGAGTCTATGTCAGTTCGTTTGAGAGTTATCATGCATCATGTCAACCTGACGCGTCTTAGCTACTTTTAGAGAACTCGGACCTCCAGATCTATGCCATGTGGTGAAGAGCACTGGACGAAGTGGTCAACGCGATGTATGTACTTGTTAACATTCAGGAACCCAACTAGCTCATTCGTCATTAGCTTGGTTCCTACCATTATATCTCCGGTGTCGATGCTTCCTCGTCTGCTTCACTTGCTGCCTATATCAACTCCCTTACCTACGCAATCGAAGAAAATTCGGCATGGTTCTCCAAAAATGCATCGTGGAAAGTTAGGAATGGGTGCTATTGGTGAGTGAGCAATGTTTCACCATTTCGTGTCCTAATAATGTTCCATGTTGAAGCTGTTTCAATGCTTTCTCTCGAGTGGACATACGTGTAGATGTTAAGATCCCTGGTGGTGTCAATGCGTATGTGATAGATATGCGTGGAGAGCGGTGCGTCGCGTCTTTTCCATCCTGTCCGCAGTCCTCATCCCGCGACACAGCCATGAAGCAACACTGGAGATGTGGCAGGAAACCTACGTCTCTGCTATCTTAAGGGCCGTCCTTTACTCGGACGATCCTACGTATTTCCTGGAGGCGTACCGGAAACTCGACCCCATCACTTCACCCGAGGGAGAAATACGGTTTTTGCAGGCGGCGGAGGCATTATTCATGAAGGGTTCGTAGAACGGTCATCCCCACCTTCCTATTAGGCTAAACCTCTGCAGGTTGGCAGGTTGGATCAGATCCCGAGATTCAAGTCGCAACAGTCGTATCAAATCATCTCACCGCTGGGATTATGAAATACTTTGGTGATAGCGGAAGATACCAACAAGCTGCTAACCTCTTTGAGAAGTTGGCCCTCCGTGAACCGGAGGTAGCTAGTCTGCTGGCAAGGAGTTACTTGGGAATGAGTACGCCCATTCTACATCGCATTGGTCTCGACTGACAGCCTGCAGACGAGGAAGTCAGAGCAGTTCAAATAATGGCAGAAGCCATCAAAAAGACGCCACAATCCTACACCCTCCTCCACGCCCAGTGCGATTTTCTACGGACAAAAGGCAAATTCGAATGGGCTGTCAAGTTGGCACGTCAAGCAGTTAACTGCGCTCCAAGTGAATTCGTGACATGGGAGAAACTAACGCAGCTGTACATCGACTTGGGGCAGTACGAGTCCGTGAGTACAAGAAATGAGTTCCTCTGGATATTGGCTGATGACGTACCAGGCATTACTAACCCTCAACTCATGTCCAATGTTCACCTTTAACGGGCGGGATGCCCACAGAAGCCTGCCACCCTCCCGCATCCACCTACCCTTTTCCCGTCAAATCGGGGAAATTCTCCCCGACCGAACAAAAACAGAAGAAGACGAGGTATGTGGCCAAACTAGGCGCATATAAGGCTATTTCTCACCGTGAATTATGAAGGCTGACCCCGCTCTCCTACGTTTACCCGCTCCTGGGCTTCGTGGTACTTGGGCACGCGCGTATGCTCTTCTTGCACGCCTAGTCTCGCAAGTTGGATGGGACGAACTTCTTAAGACACGGAGCTGTGTTTTCGTCATGGAGGAGGAATATCGCATGCAAAAGACACAAGGCGACATTCAAGCTGCCGCCATGGCTGCTGCTACAAACGGCACAAAAGAGAGCGATGCTGCTCGTGTGGTGATCCATGAGGATGGAAGTGCCGTCCCGAACGACCGTGACAGAGGGAGAACACCTGACGATAACGCATCAACTAGAGGGATGGTTTCACCTGTTAGCGCTGCGTCGAGGACGTCATTCTCGGAAAGTAGTACACTGGAAGTCAATACGATACCGACTATTCGGGTGTCGTCGGAGAGCGAGAGAGAAAGGGAGGAAGAGGAGGGGAAGGAGGAACATCAGGCAAATGGTGATAAGAAGGTTAACGGTGTCGAGGCACCACCGCAGATCGCCATCGTGGAAGAGTCTTCGGAAAAGGAGCATACCCCTTTGCCCGATAAAGAGCCCTTCTCATTCAGCAACAAACGGCTATGTGAGAGGTGGCTCGATAATCTCTTCATGGTTCTTTACGAGGTGAGCCCATCCTGCTTCTCTATCATTCTCAAGTTGACCTTCCCCTCAGGATCTGCGTGTATGGACCATCTTCCGGGCCGAAGTTGCCCATTTCAAAACACAACATGTCGCATATCGTAAGACGGGTCACGAATGGGAGGTTCTCGGAGACCTCGGGATGCGACTGCACCATAAAGAGGAGGCAAAGGAAGCATATCAACGTTGTCTTGATAGTCCACGTTATGCGATAAAGCCTTGGCTGAAGTTGATGGAGATGTATGCGGATGAGGGGGACATTCCGCGGTCGATTCAGACCGCAATTCGGGTGGCCGCGTATCAGTATGCTGATTATACGGAGATGACCGTAAGTCAAGTCCTCGTAGTTTTGATGACATAGCGGCTTACTGATTTCGATGTGGCAGTATCCAACTCAAATAGCGAAGAGCTTCTTCAAGCTTGGTCAGATTCACGGCCATGCCAAGATTTCATTTACACTTCTGAGTATGGGTTTACCTGAACCTATACTTCGCATTATGGATAGTTACCTGCAGTATGGAAAAACTTTCAAAGTGGAGGGTTATGATTTCTAGGTCTTTTTTTTTTTTGCAGGACCCTTTGTTTTTGCTTTTTTTCGAATAACTTAACAGACAGCCATCACCACCTTTGGGCTTGTTCTTTCGCTTTTATATGCTTCCTTGAGAGAATTCCTATTATAATACCCATTTGTGGTCGTCGTATACAATTTGGTTTTTGGTGTAAATGGCTGGTAGCGCCGAAACTTTGAACCACGCCACGTCATGCCGGGCGCTGCAGGAAGCACCTCGGATTTATAACTTACCTGAGCCTTGTCGACGTCGAGGTAGGTGGTGTTCCATTACTGTGATACTGCTGGAACCTTATAGTAAATATAGACTATGGCGAGATTATCCGCTGCACAAGGGCCCTCGGATCTGCCACCGAAGATGCGCTGCGGGTTCATAAGCTCGACGTCGATACTCGGGCAGACCATTCATTCTACGGTAACTCGTGCATTCCTCGTGTTCTTGTCTGTTCTCGTGCTATCTTGGCAATGATGTAGCCAGACCGGAGCATAAAAGCCTAAAGGCAAATGCGCAGAGGGGAGGCCTACCCCACGACCCTGACACTACTTGGACCCCACTCCCATCAGCCCATCGATAGCTATCAAGAGATCGTTTTCTTGCGACGAGGGGCTTCTCTGTATTCTCCAGTACGTCGTTCGGACTAATGCTGTAGTTGGTTATTCACAGAGACTTCATTTTGACTAGCACTGGCAAGAACTCACGGGGGTACCAGCTATGTCCACGTTTCGAATGGAGGACGACAGAGCAACCTTTCCATCTGAAATATTGGAGGAGATTACTGCCTACTTGTCGGACGATCAAACGACACTTGCTCGATGCAGTCTGGCTTCATCGGAATTGGCCATAATCTGTCGCCGACATCTCTTCGGGAACGTTGTAGTGGGACCCAGGTCGCTCGCCTCGTTTCTTAGCCTCATAAACGCCCCTTGGACGTCATTGCCGCCAGCGTTATCGAAGATTACGATCAAAGGGAAGATCCTCGGTCGCGGTACTTTGGTACCATTCAACGGCCCGATGGATTTGGACAAGCTCAAGTCGAGTCTTCGGCGTGTCCACTCTTTCATATTCTCCAATATCTCCCTCGACATACTCCCTACATCATTTTGGAACATGATACACGCCTTGGAAGGGGTCAAGGAAGTAACAATACACGAGGCCGTCGTCGGACATTCCCTGCGCATTTTCCCATTTTTGTGCTCCTTACCCTCTCTTGAGCGCGTCTCGGTTTCGCGGACAACCTGGGATGTTAGTTCGCCCTGGCTGTGTCTCATTACCTCCCTCGTGAAGTCTCCATTCTCCATTCCACTCTTAGACGTTGGGGCAAGATGCAACCTGGAGTTGTCGGTATGGGTTTTGGCTCAAAACCCCACTCCTCCCATTGAAACCCTTCGAATCGATATCTCCACCGGGAGACTCGTCCACCAAAAACATCTACTCCAGCGGTTCTTATCAACTCCGGGACTTGCCATTCAGCATATCCAGATTAAACTTCCAACCCGATTGCGTGGTTCAAGTACGTTCGCTCCATTTGTGTCTTGTAAATCTCTGAAGGGAACCATTATATAGGTTCTCTGTACAAGGAGCTCGTTGATTTGACAGCTTTAACCGGTCTCCAGTCAGTTCACGTAGACGGTCTGGTAATCGATCCGCTCTGCCCGTCAGAAGACAAAGAGATGCTGGAAGACCTCGTTGGTCATCTTTTATCGCATTTGCCCCGTTCCTACATCCATCCACTATCTCTTTCACTGGGATTTGCGATGGACCCCGAGTCGGGCGAAGTCCTAGGAGTACCGGATAATATGCTCCTACAGGTCTACAACTGGAACGTCTTTACCGAAACGCTTACCGAATATCCTTGCCTCAACTTGAGGCTGAAGATCGCAGAACACGAAGCCTATCTAACCTCGTACACGGAAGAGTATTTGAGGACTGGACCTTTTGCTGCTTTCCATGATTCGGAGAGGTTGCAGATTGAATTTTCTTAATCTAACCTGGGGCCAGCCTCTATGTGGAGATCGAGGGTACTTAGCAGAGTGTTGTATCATATTCAGGAGTCGATAGGTTGCTTTGACGATAGTATACCGAAGCTATTACATTGTAATATGAACGCCCATACTTGCAAACAAGGGAACACAAGAATGGGTCTTGACGTAAATCTGATCAAATCGAGTCTCGACTCTAGACTCCACACCACAAGCGCCCACCATGCTTCAGCTACCTGCCGAGCTCGTTTTAAAGGTCCTTTCGTATCTATCGCTCAGCGACTTGGCCAAATTTCTCCTCATTTCCAAGGAGTGGAAGGAATTTGTGGATCTGAACGAAGTGGCCATTTTTCATTGTGCTGCTTTCCTTCATGACTTCATTCCATCGCGTACAACGCCCTATTCCGAGGTAGAGCGGATGTACACTGAACGTTCGTTGAAGAATGTGCCAAAGGGGGATTGGAAAGCATTTGGTAGGTCCGAGACCTGCCGATTGATTTCTTGCGTTGATCTGTCTAGGTCGTAGACGATTGTGGATAAAGCAGGCATGGATGGGACGAAGGCCTAACTACAACCTTGAACATATAGCAACGGGGCTGGAGGTTCACCGTATCAAGGTTGACGAGGATGAAGGAATAGTAATTGTCACAACACAAGATGGCAACCTGATCGTAAGTGGGTTCGAAGCAACGGACGGAGATCCTCTATGGGCATTGCCAGAGGTGCGGTCTTCAACCTTCTGAAACTATGCTCGATATATATAGAGTGCTATAGGATCAGATCAGGGAGTTCGCCCATTGCGAATATGAGAAGGGATATCTAATCTTCGACCGATACACGGGCGAACGCGAAGTCTGGCGTCTCTCTTCTCATTGCGCCCGCGATACCTCCGAAACGGAGGTCGTAGACGATTCTAAACCTGACGATCGCCAACTCAGGTGTCACGAAAGCTCTCTCAGACAATTTCCAACCACAACCCGTGGCCACTTCACACCCTGGGCCATACTTCGGACGGATCATCACGCTCACGCTTCTCGATTCGTTTACCCTACCCTCCTGGTAACTTCATGGGACCAGGCCTTTCTGTATAATGTCCCAACAGGCGAACTCGTTCAAGTCATCGATACTCTGCAGGCAGCCCCCGGAGCCAGTCCTTCTGGAGATCCTTCACTCGGGACCATCTTCTACGTCGAACAGAGTGCTCGTCACGTATTTGCCTGTGGGATGCTAGGAATACGGATTTGGTCGAAAGAAACTGGGAGAGCGATCATGGATATATCATCACTGCAGTCTAAGTTCGGCAATTGGTTCTATATGATGGAGCCGATGATAGAGGAAAGTCCTTCGAATTCCTGGTCTCACAGGCAGGAGTTGGTTGAGTACCCAGTGAGATCTATCCACGCATCTGAAAGGAGAGAGCACCAAATCGAGGAGCGGTTTATCTCTGGTATGTGATAACGAGATCTATCTTGAATGGCATCTGACGCGAAGTAGCACATGTCTCCTCTTGCGGGAAACACCTTGCAGCTCTAACTGTCTCATCCAAGCTCGTGATCGTGATCGACTTTGAGAAGGTTGTTCCCAACGCCGAAGGGACTCAGGACACACTACAGTCACATACTCTCGAAATACAGCTTGGCTCACCCATACGAGGTGCACGATATCTCGCGTTTGATCACGGAAGGGTAGCCGCATGCACTGTGCGTTCTTTCTAATGTCTCCGCCTGCCTCATCAGCTGCTTATAAGGTATGTCTAGGATTCCGGGATCTATGTTATTCACCCCAGCTTCACGCTATCAAACGATCCCACTTCCCCTCCACCACTTCGTCTTGCTCGACTTCCATTCTTCAAAGAGCTCAACCTCCTAGCCTCGATATCGTGCCTACAAATGAGCGAAACTGGGTTATTCTTCAACTGGGGAACTTCTTCTGACCTTGGTGAGGTTCATATCCCAGAAACGGAGGACGAATTATTCCAAAATTTGAGAGATTACTCGCAAGCTTGTGGGTCTACATGTACGGTCGAGGTGCGAGGCTGACATCCTCCTTTCTAGTGGAAAAGCAGAACGGTTTGAGGACTTTGTTAAGACAGCGCATCATGCGTAAGCTATCCATATTTCCGCCTTTCAGCTAGAACTACAGCCCGTCTCCCTAGTGCCAGATGGCCCAGCAGAATCCTCAACCGTGTGGAGTATCAACTTTGTTCCACTTCATGTTTGATGCCGATACGAACAAGGAAGAGAGATCAATGGGGAATATATGCATATATGCGATTGACACTTGACGTTCTCCCTGACGGCACCACTCTTTCTCCCCGAAGAACAACCGTGCCAGTGATCTTGCCCATCGTAATGTATGTAAAATACATATATTTATGTTCCACAATTCCAAGCGATGCGAGTAATGTAACTACGACAAATCCAGTATTACAAGAGCAACAAGTTTCAAATTCGAAGGCTAGGACTTCGAGTAATTATAACGAATGCATTACGAAGGACTACGGTAGGTGTCTTCAATCGTAAAAGACAAAAACGTATCGAGGGTGAGATAAATCCAAAAACAAGTTAACGAGAGAGGTGCTGGTCGTGAATAAGCCCAGACGGGACAGAAATTAAGTAGATTAAAGCAAAGTTGTAAGAGGTGTAAGGAGTGTTCAGATTGTTCGAGGAAACGGAGAAGAGAGATTACGACTTGGGTTCTAAGAATTGATTCGAAATGATTCTGATGAAACTAGAAAGATATTGGCATGAGACAACTTCACGATGAACCAGCAAAAAGAAAATACGTACTCGATGCCGTCTTTTCGGAAGGTGTCGGGCACCATAACGGCTTGCGCTGCAGTAATGTAGTTGTTCTGCTTTCCTTGGCTATAGGGCTCCCACTTTGGTTGACCGTGTGTATTCGGATCGAGGTTGGTTGCGAACGAGACCCTAAAATAGCGCAGAGAATATGATATTGATCAGGGGACAACTCGAGAGCAGAGTTAGGGCACATACCAGTATGCAATCATTTGTCGTGAGAGTGCGGTTAGAGCGCCAACGGCTGGTACCTTGGTGAACAAGTACGGCAGCTCGGAAGTATGGAACACTGTAAAACTTGTTTTAGAGTGTTGCCTTGGTGGTCTAAAGAATGACGAACCTCCTTGCCATGCTGCGCTGCCTGGATCGGTTTCACCGAAGAGATAGGACCATGCAGGCATATTTAGCGATACGGCAATTTGTAGGAAGTCTCGACGCGCAGAATGGAAGTGGAGATCTAATTTTATCCTGGGTGAGTGGCATTTGACACTGAGGCGCTGAAGACTGACCTCCATACAAGGCAGCAGCCCTTTTGAACTGAGAGCCAGTGAAAAAGGTCTGTACACCTGTTTGGTAGGGAGAACCTAATACAGGATCATCTGGGTACAGTTTCTCAAGTTGGGAAATAGAAGTTTGATTCTTAAAGAAAGTAGCGTTTCGATTGAGGTAGTCGCATTCCAGGAAGGAAAGAAGATCATCTGTAGAGTTGAGCTGTTGAGGCTTTACGAAAATTGTGCCTTCATCGAATACATTGCCAGCAATGATAGGGATTCGGGAGCTGGAAGAAAGGGGAAGATAAATGTTTGATAAAGACAGCAAATTCACACATTATGACATACAGTTTTCCTTGGGCAGTCAGAATTGACGGGCTACTTGGGATCACATCTCCATCGATCGCAACACCCCAAGGCTTTGAGGTGGTTAGTATTTTCTCAACAAATCAAGTGACAGATCACGTACTCGACTGCTGTATAATGTTGGCTGACCATATAGGATATTGGTCGCGTTAATCATTACACTCAGGTCAACTGTTCGAAGGCACTCGAAGGTGTTGTTGGCTGACTGACAACCTGTCAACCCCACAAGAGCGTCGTAATTTCCTTGGTAGGCGTTGGGAGGCAGGACAGGAACAGATGTCGAAGTTCCCGACTCGAGGATCTGTGCAATGTCATGAGCAACCCCTAATCCGACAACCTAATGAACTACTAACCGCTGCACGGAACAAGGTCTGATTCTTCGTCAGCATATGATAGCTTATTGACATTCTAGAAAGGGATTTCGTCAATAAACCAGAAGGGACTAATGCCTCGACTTACGCTCCGGAGGATTGACCAAACACAGTGACCTTCGATGGATCGCCCCCAAAGTTTTTGATGTAATTCTGTACCCATGTCAATGCTGCTTTCTGGTCATACAGGCCCAAGTTCAAAGCGCCCTGGGCAGCAGCCTCTTTTCCACCCCTGGAGAGCTGTCAATACGCGGTAACGAGATGTTGAAATGACTACTGACAAGAAGCCATAAGCGGCCAGTCTATAATTGATCACGACAGTGATCACAGGAAGCCCCTGTCAAGAAAGTCAATCACTCAAAATATCGTCAATCGAGAACACATACCAGTTTCGATGATTGAGCTACGAGACCGTCTGCAGGGTAGTAGGATGCTGCACCTTGTGTCAATGCACCTCCATGAAGGAAGAGCATGACAGGTAGTAATTGATTTGAAGGGGGGTTGTGCGGTCGGTAGACATCCAGAATATTGCAATCCTCTGACGTGCCGTAAACTATCAAGCAAGGTCAGCTAAATATCATCGCTTTTCGTTGAATTCCATATACGTACCTCCGTAGTTCACTGCCAAGGCATTCTGGGTTTTTCAATTAGCCGAAAGTCAACGCGTCATTGTGGGGTCAGCAGACTTACCGTCCCTGCGATCTGTGGGCACGCAACGCCAAAAAATGTTGCGTTGATGGTCTTTTTGGTACTGTATGTGGAAAGAACCGCACGCTTGAACCGTTGCGAAGTAGCATACTGCACTCCGCGGAACGAGTCGATGCCAGTCGACGCGTTATAGAGTCCCTGTACTGTGGTCTTCTGGATCTGCACGGTAACGGGATCAGCATGGGAGACCCGAAATGCTGTTGAGGCAAGGACCGCGAGAAGCCAGAAAAACATCCTAGGAACGGAAGAGGACGAGGTCCAGATGCATGTAAACCTCCGCAATATGTAGTAGACGCGGATGGACTGAATGGGTATAAATCCAAGGTAAAAAATATCTTCAGGAGTGCCGATTCCGGGAAAAGGATCATACGACCTCCTCCATGTTCGGCGGTGAGTACTTGAAATGGTTAGAAAGCCACCAGATCGTCATTCCGCTGGAGCTAACGGTCAAAACAGGATAAAGATAATTGAGCGACTCGTGAATGTAGGTCACCTGTAAAAGTCCAACATGTTGAGGAATGACACCATAGTCGGCAACCAACCCGAAATAGTGTACGTAATCAGAGTAGGAACAAGTCGCGACAACGATCGCGCCGAATTTGAAACGCGTATGCGCTCCTCGTTGCAACAATGTGCGCGAAAACCTCCAACGTCGTTCGTCTCCTTGATTTTCCAATTCGCATCATCGAACAACCATCGCAGCAATGCGTAACTAACAATTCTCATGTCGTTCCAGGTTATGTCACGCAAAAGTCGGTGGCGTTTTAGTGTCTTGTTTGCCATGGACAGATGTTGTCACCGAATGCCCTTTAAAAACCGCTGGTCTACTTTAATGGCGTCAATTCCCCTGGGACGTCATGTAGATTGAGCAATTTGCATGATAGGGATCGTAACGTTTGCGCCACATATGCGGAAAACTCTCAGTGCGACTTTGCTCTCCTCCGTCGAGGAGGTTCTTGTGCCAGCATGCCCAGAGGTTTGGAAAGCGAGAAATTGTCATTGTCAAAGCCTCCTTATCGTTATTTCTCGGCCGTTGGTCAATATATAATACTCAAACGCCTTTTCCAAAACGGCCGTACCACCACCAACCTTGAAAGCTTGAAACCATGGCCGACGCAGTCTTGATGACAAACTACCTCAAGGTTGCAGGTGCTTCTATCTATGTATTCGGTTCGTAACCCCGCCTTTTCAAGAGTTTCCCTGAAAGTCAACTCCCAACTCCGTGCAGATTACTTCCAGACCTTACCGGCGGAGATTCGTTTCTGTGAGTTTATCTGCCCTGGGCCTTCGTCTATCCCTAATTATCTAATTCTTCCAAGACCGCAGGCAGAAGAGCATTCTGCGATTATCGATCGCCTGCTGGCTCTTAATTGCTGTCAGAGTAAGTTCGCCCTACCATCTCGTGGCATCCTTTTCACAAGTTAAACTGATATAGTACCTCGGAATGCTTGGGATCATCTTATCTATGGTTGGAGCCTTCTCCACCACATTCACTCATTCATCTTGCGATCATTACTTCCTCTCTGTACCACTCGTTAAGGTATGTCTCCTCCTTCATGAACTTGCGGGAGCTCACTACATTATCTTAGGTCTTTGGTGCCGTCGCCTCTCAAGCCATTTTTGTATACCGAACTTATGCCATCTGTAACCGAAGTCGAAGGGTCCTCATCTCCCTCTCGACTGTCAACACCATCCTTAGTACAGTCATGATAATCTCTCCGATCGTTGTACCACGAGCAGCCAAATTGGGGCCTACCGGCAACTGCGTTTCTGACCTTTCCAAAGTATGTCCTGGCACTGATCATCGTTAAATTTGGCTCACATTCTTCTAAAGGGCTCAACGAGCTGGATCCAATACGCAGTAAGTACCTTACTCTACTCCCAAGTTAATTAGTTGCTCATTGGTTTCAGTGTCAAGTTATCTTCGACGCTATTATTCTCGTAATCACTTTCAACCGTCTTTTCCGTGGTGTCGACAAACGCACACGTTCAGAGTTCTCTCGGGTTCTCTGGGAAAGTCAAGTCATCTATTTCCTTGCAGTTACTGCAATCAACATCGGTCGGTACCCCATCCAGAGTATTCCCAACGCTATCTCATCGCCATTTGGATAGTCAACTTGGTAGTCTTCATCAAATTCAACAAATCCACTGAATCTACCATGTTCGCCACCCTCGGCATTGCCATAACAGCTATATTTGGGGGACGTGTCAGTAAGTAACTTACTCCAATTTAACCCGCCGGGGTTCTCTTTTTCTGACACCAAGGCACCCTTCTTTCTCCTCAACAGTTCTAGCACTTCACGAAGCTGGATATAATAATAATCGGGGGTATCATTCATCCGGTGTGAGTGCTTACAACACCACTCCGGTGACGGATCGCCATTTCCGTGTGGTCACTATTGAAGATGACATTGCATCGAAAGTCGATAACCACCGGATGAGCGAATTAGTAAGTTGACCCTTCAATCTTTTTAGGTTGAGGAATCGTAGTAACACGTTGGTCGTCCTTCCCATAAAGGCTTTGAAGAATGGTGGTGGTATTCATGTACAACGGGAGGTTGTCGTGGATGCAACAGGTGATTTGTCCCCGACGTCTGACCAATGGGACAGGAAGATGACGAGTATGGACAGTCGCGTCTAGTTCATATAGACCTTGAGAACTTTCTCGAGGTTGGGATATTTTAGGGCTTCATGGGCGATAATTCCTCTCAAACTTGGATCTTGCTACCTAATATGTACACTCTTTTGCTCTCGTCCTATTTCGGTGTCTTGCCGCAGCAATAAGTCTGAATACAATCGTGTAAGTAAGCAAATTACGCGCAACTATTATTCATAAAGATAAAATACAAATATCATGTCCGAAATTGTCATAAGAATGTCCGTGAAGTCATGGTAGTCCGATAATGTCTGATTAGGAATCGAAATAGAGCTGATAGTAGGGTGGAGGAGCGTCCGTCAGACCTGCTGCCCAAGAAGAGTCCTTGTAAGCCTCCAACCACTGTAACTTTGTCAACTTTTCCCCCATAGAATCATGTGCCTCTATCCGCCCCATGATACCCTCCCCATTTGCTTCCCTCATCAACCCATTAATCTCAGTCTGCAACTCCTCAATCCGTTGTCGAAACTCCTCCCTCCGATCCCGTGTCATAGGTGATGCATTCTGTCCAGTAATCATACTAAACGAAAGACCAGTTTGACGAGAAAATCGGCGTAGTGGGTTGATACCCTTCCCTTTTGTACTTTCGAAGGGAAGTAATGGTCGACTTTGTACCATTCGTTCGCTGAAGAAGACAGGTGCATCGGGATCGGGTGACCGTTTCCGTCGGATGAGGAGGAAAGCGATTGCTGCGAATAGGAACAAGATGATTACGCCACCGATGGTGCACCCTAGGATTATACCTAGGCGCATTCCATGGGATGACTCTGCGCTAATAGGTTGCGGCAAAAGGGTTTGTACACTATGAAGGATTATAAGCAATGGCTTAGTTTCGTGGAAAGGATATGAATATACCTTGTGGGTGTTTCGAAGACCAGAGTGGTAGACCTATAAAGAAATTAGCAAAACGATGAGCAGGACGAAAGAGACGTACGTGGAAGTTATGGCAACGGATTTATCGACTCTAAAAATCCCCAGTCAGCTAAACCTTTCTCCTTCAACGAAGAACCGGACCAGACCTTGACGAGGATAAGCTTGGAGAGGGAGTTAAGAGCAATGGGTTGAATGAATTTGATATCGAGAAATCTGAGGTCGTAGTTGTAGGGAAAGACAGCGAAATTTCAGAGAGTATTGAAGCCAGCCCGGCGGTGGGAACTTGAATTATGACTCTGCACACAAAATTCAGGACGAGATATCGCGTGGATGGCTTGAAACATACGTTGGAGTTGGTAACGGTTCGGCACTCCTGCAACGATTCAATCATATTTTAGCCTCCAATATCCCCGTATATCAGGGCTATGACGTACCCAGGAACATTATCCAGTGGCCCATCCGTAACTCTACAGCACTGTGTCGTGAGAGGGGACATAACAAGCAGGAACGAGCGGACGCTCACAATTGCAACGAATTGTGGCCTAAAGGAGAGAACCGTGATAGTTGCACATCATCGTCGGAAACCGACTCTGGGTCGTCCTCGTCATCCCTTCTCATTGGCATGTGAGAATGGGTGTCATCAAAGATCCTGAAGAACACGAGAAGAAAGGGTCGCGTGAGTTCGAACTCGCTCATGATTCCTGTCATTTGAATTAAAGAGAGCATTTAGAGCGGCTGACTTACTTGTACATTAGGTGAAGATCTAGAGTTTGAGTAGGAGGCATTCGGGTGAATTCGAAAGCCAAACTTCGAGCTTTTTCGGGTTCGGGATAGGGAAAGAAGAAACTTGAAAGGATGAATTCACCCGGATAAACAGTGAAGCTAGTGAAGGTTTGACCGTTTGAGAACAAAGAGAAGAGCGTCCCGAACACTGTTGTAAAGCGACCCGTATCACATTACGCAGCCTCTCGGTGGAGTATTTTTGTGTTGCTGGGAACATCTTGGGCCTCCGAGTCGTCCGGGTTGCCGATCAGGTATCAGAGAATTTTCATCAAGGTGTTTGACGTGGTTGCCGGCTGCGTTTTGGTGGCCTGTCGAGTTGGCGAATGAACCTGTGCTATGAGCGCATCGGAGATGGGATGGTGGTGGCGTTAGTCGCTGGCAGATCCATCAACTCCTCACAGGTCAAATAGGGTAAAAAAAACCCCGAGCACTGCCGCATAGCATCTCACCTCGAGTCGGCACTGCTGTAATTGAAAGTTTATGGTACAAGTCCATGCCATACGGTATGGTAATATAATGATATTTACAATGCATTCCCAACATGTTGATCATACCCAGTTGGCGGGATATCCGTCAGGCCAGCTGCCCAATCCGAATTTTGGATTTTCATCCAACAATCCAGCTGAGCCATCAACTGCTCTGTTCCGGGATCAGCCAACTCCATATCAGTAGCCCTTTCCCTTATCTGTAAGATTTCTTGTTGTAAATCGATGATCTTTTCCCGGACTTCACCCCTCCGTTCGAGGCCCAGTGCCGTTTTGCTATCTGCTGAGAGACGAAATCTTGACTCCGAGTCCGAGTTAGGGCGTGATTTGAAATTCAGCTCGGCGAATTTGGAATCATCGTTTGAAGTGAGGTCAAGAGAACGTCGAGGTTGATCTCCATGGATCGTAGCTCTGTCCCTGCGAAACCGTCTGGGCACCCTTCTCCCTCCCCAGTACCATATACATGCAATTATGATGGCGATGAAACCAACGGAGCCGATCGTACTGCCGACGATAACTGCGACTTGGGAATGGTGACCTGCAGGAGATGAAACAGCAGGAGCCGGAAGGGGACTAACACGATGTAAGTTTTGCCAACGGCGGCGAAGCCTAGCATGAAAGAAACCCACAAGAATGTAGTACGGGGTTCAGTATTCCAAGGTGATGATTGTGTAGGCCCAGACGATGATGACAATGGTGCAATAAGGCTAAGAACGATAAGATTGAGATCATTTAGCTGTAGAATGACCTACGAAGACAGCATGGGTAACAGGTTTGGCACTTGGGTCTCAGCATTTTGATCTCTTGATATGGTGAGCCATATTAATTTCGAGGCAAATGCAACTTACAGAGGACTATATTTCAAGCATATTAGGCAACACTTTGTGAAATAGAGTATGGAACTTACAGCGCGGTGCTTTCCGGTGTGGACTCGGCGGGCGCTTGGGACATTGGAGGACTAAGATATTGAAATGTGATCACGAAATACCTCTACCAGATGCAAAGAATAAGCTTACGATGATTGTTCGGCTGGAGTGGGTGTGTCTGCCCCGGGCTGCGGATCAGATGGAAAATGAAAATCTTGGTCATGGCTATAAGAGAAGGCGTAGTATACGTGGAAGAAAACACAAGCAAGTGATAAGAACTTACCGGTGGGTCCCTGATCCGTGTCGGCCTCTACCTCTCTTTGCTTTGATAACATTTTCATTAGCTCGAGGTATAACGCGAACTGGCCCCATGAGACAAAACCTAATAGCTTGAACATTCAGTTGGGATACAACATAAAGTGAAACAAAAACAGGCGGACTTACGATGAATGTTTGAAATCGGCCCAGCCAACTTCGATATAGCTCGGGAGGTTAAAGGGCGCCGTCCACAGAAACTATCAAGACATCTGCATTTCGGACGACAAGCTCTTTATGCTACCGGATCCCCTGGTTGTTGACGAAACATCAGGCATCTCCGAGGAAATCCTTTGTGCGATGTGATATCTGTTCCATGGTGGCTGGCTGAGGAGCTGCCTCAAGACAGTGATCCTACAGCAAAAACAAAGTGACGATGGCTACGTCGATCAACCTGCTGTGGATTCAATACTGAGTCCTCGGGCCTCAGCAACGGTCAATGAAAACTCAAACGGTGATCATCCGGAGATACTCAGGCTGTGCAGGATCGCTGTCGACGGGCAACCAAGTCACGGTGCATAGCAGATGAGCCGATCAGAGTCGGAGGTAATACTCCTAGGAACAGTCGATAGAAGCTCAGCTCACGGCTAGCTTGCCAACGACGGCGCTGGGGTTGTGCACGTTCGAGCTTGAGCGCTTGAGCGAACCCGGTCCAGGACCGTTTTTAGGAGATATGTAGACTTTCTCACGGACCAACGAGTCTCAGGGTTTGAACCCAGCCACAACTAGCTTTCTCGATGGCGACCTTCGATTTTCACTGCCTCCTTTACGGTGAAAAACTCCGACAAAGTTTTGTTGTCAGGATCGACAGGGATTACACTGTTTCTCTTCTAAAGAGCGCTATCAAGAAGGTGAAACACCTAACCCATCGGGATGTGACCGCCCTCACAATCTGGAAGGTAGCCATCCCTTGGAACGATGAGGCTGCCATCAAGGCCTTTATCCCTCGAGATGACGAAGCCAAAGGAGTTACCTGCCTCAAGAACCCCTTCAAGAAGCTATCAGGCATTTTTCCGACTGAACTTTCCAAGGCTCACATCCATGTTATTGTGCAAGTTTCCGAACCCAGGTGATTTATCCACGAATTTCTTCACACAACCTCGCGTTTACACCCCATCAGAAATACAAGCGCCAAGCTCACCGGGCAAAAATCTGAGGAAAGGGATATAGTAACCGAAATCGAGTCACGTATGTATGACAGCAGCCATTGTCTCGTTCAGTC
>ML208281.1:43165-54250 GCA_004369065.1 Pluteus cervinus | reverse complement strand
AGCGCCAAGCTCACCGGGCAAAAATCTGAGGAAAGGGATATAGTAACCGAAATCGAGTCACGTATGTATGACAGCAGCCATTGTCTCGTTCAGTCACTTAACCACCTCTAGGGCGGAGAGGTACGGTGGCCAAGATACGTGCAGCAAAGGTGTCATTCAAGGCCTCAGGATCGAATGGCTATATAACCTTCCAGAGCAGTGGCGTGCCAATCTACGACGGCCGTTATGTCCCCAACAAAACTCCAGACACAAGAGCACCTCCTATTCAACTTTATCACCCCGCCTTCGCGGGATTCTTAGACGATATTGGTAATGACACTTTGGAAGTGCCAACGGAGGTGGTGCGAGCTACCGCCCGCTTCATGCATGCTTCATCTGCCTTATACGACGATGAAAACACACGACGACTCGAAGTTGTTCCACATCTCGCCCAGGCTATTTCCATTCAGGATCTTGGGTTTACAACATTCGAGGGAGTGGCAACGGCGAGCCTACCGGCTGCATTCGGTCCTACGCATGCTGCTATCATCATTCACGAATTTGGGGAGGATCCCTCGACTCTGGCGGAATTATCATATGGCCGGTTTTGGGTTCAAAACGACGTAGGTGCTTTGAGAAAGATTTATCATTCAAGCGATCTTACCCCTATCTAGTGCGCCAAAATTCTGGAGACCTGCTGTTGTCCTACTTTCCTACTCGCAACTGCCGGTCCGTGGTTCGCTGTTCTGGGCGCAATCTTCACCGACAAAGTTGTGGTCCAACGGCTCACCAGCTACATCTGGATTGGCAACGATACTGTCTTAAGCGAACCTTCTATCTACCGGGTCGCCCGTATCCTTCATGCTCTGGGCACAAATTTGCATCGCCTGAAGGGCTATTACGAATCTCTCGAAGTTCGGCCGCATATAGAGAATAAGATCCATCCTCTGTGCTTCCCGTCCATCAATGCCTACCGAGCATCAGACAACTCGATCGTCAACTTCGCATACATCGAACCTCTGGAGCGCGAATCCATCTGTACGACCTTTCTTGCAGAGACCTTGGAGGCGACATCCAAACGCATCGTTATCAAGTTTGTAGATGGAAAGTTTTACGGCGACAAGGCTCACAAACTCCTCGCGGACAATGGTATGGCACCAGAGCTGCTATATTTCGGCCGAGTCGGCATTCAAGAGGAAGCTCCATCCTACGGTCACCTTCGAATGGTTGTAATGGATTATATTGACGGTATTACTGCGAAGGTTGCGCAGGACCTCCCGCAAAGCTTTACTCGACGCGTTCGCGACATCGTGACTGTCTTGCACTCGAATGGCTATGTCTTTGGTGATCTTCGTAGCCCTAACATCATGATCACGACAACACAAGAGGTCAAGTTCATCGACTTTGATTGGGCAGGGGAAGATGGAAAATCCACATATCCTCTGTTGATGTCTGAAAGGATCAATTGGCCAGAGGGAGTCGAGATCGGCGGGGCTGTGATGAAAAAAGAGCACGACATTTTTATGTTGGAGCAGCTGCTCCAAGAGAAAGGGCTGTCTGTTGAAGACCCGTATACATATAGTGATACTTTGTAATTTTAGATTGATAGATTCGTTGAAAACGCGCTCACACTGTACTCGCAGAACTCGAAGTGCATTTTCGAAGAGGCGGTCCATTAGATGTTACCATATATGTAGTCTGGTCCGCCAAGCTCACGTGGACCAATGGACCCCTTGTTCGGTAACAACCCGGAGGTTGTGGACCCTGGATGCAATGACTCCTGGTCAGAGACTAACTTCACGTAAACTCGCCCCTTCGTTGCATCTACTCCTGACTCCCCAATTGGGAGTGCTTCATTCATAGAGCCCGTTTCAGAACATTCGACATTCGTTGGGCCTGTCTGGGTGTTTCTTCTTCGCTTCACTCGCCTACCCTATAACTTCCTGCAGCAGGAGGTATCATTTTACTGGGGACTTGGAAACTGGGCGGTACCATCACATTTACGAGGAAACGAGCCGTTCAAGAAGGATGTCAGTCTCGCCTCCTATCAGAAGGCATTCGAACGCAAGTAGTCGTCAAGAAGACTTGATAAACGCATATGAAGCGGAGGAGGAACGGATTTTGAATTTGTTATCGAGGAAGCTTGAGCAGGTTCGTGAATCTCCTCTGGTTTTATTTTATTTCGGCTGGCCATCCATTTTTGCTTGCGTGGGTACTAACATATTCTGTTGCATTAGTTAAGAGAGGAAAACATCAACCTGGAAAATGCTTTGGAGGCAGAGTCGGAGTCTCATGTTAATAGGCTGTCGAGAGAGTTAACTGCCTTGCGGTTAGCTCAACATCAGTCTCAGCAGCAGCAACAACAACAGTCCTCAGCCAATGGAAGTGTCAGTGTTTCACCGGAGAATAGAGTCGGGCTACGGTATTGGATGGCTGGTAATTCGGCAAACCCGTCGACGGATATGATATTAGATGCGTTGAAGCGAGAGAATGCGGAATTGAGGACAAGATTGGTGGAAACTGAGCAGGCTTTCGGTCGGATATCACGGCTGAATGATATCTATCGAGAAGAGCTCATTGAACATAGACGACGGGTAGGTTATTCGTTCATCGTTTATGCTACCTGCTGAACGTTGTTGGCTTGTTTTCAACAGATTGGTATCCCCATCGACAACCTCATAGGATTGTCGTCTCCAGACCCACTCTCCCAACCAACACACCATAGATCTTCTTCCTCTGTCTCAGCAGGGTATTCGCCAGGTGCCTCGCTTCTGCTGCACACGGGTGGTCCACTCACCCGTCCCGTTCCAGGCGGGGTTCCGATACCAAGACGACCTTCCCAAATCCATAGACCCGTCAATCAGACCTCAGAGTCAAACACGCCACTATCACATTCGCCTTCATCATCTGATTCTCCCTTCCCGTTCTCCCCGGTCACCTCTACCAATCCTGCGAGCTATGTGAGCCACCAAACGGCTATCACCAGCCCACCTACATCCGTCTCGGTGAACTCCAATCCTCCATTGGCTTATGGAACCCCTGCGAGGGGTTTAACCTACCCTTCCGTTCCCCCTCCATCACTTTCCTCTTCTTTCGGATCTCCTTCCATGTCCACATATATGCCTCACCGAGATCCGTCATTGTCACCCGTGGAACCACTCAGTCGCAGAAACTCAAACGCCCGAAGAGGAAGCTTTGATTGGCGTCTCGCAGAATCAGGGAGTTTAAGAGGGATAGCTCAAAGTCGTCGTGGAAGTATAGAAAGAGGTGCTAGGATTGCGGAAACGGGGACTTTGATCCCAAGGAGTAGAGCGGGAAGTCAGAGTTTGCAATCGACGGTGCACGAAGCACCTGACTCCCCTACCGCTGAGGATAGGACGGGAATCAATATTGGCCATGGAACGTTGGATGGAGGAGACGAGTCAAGATGATCGCGGAACTCCAATGGCCGACGGCGGGCGCTTGTCGATATGTTTTGACGCCGTGATAAGCACCGCCGCATGCAACAATGGGGACATGTTTCGATGCCTCTTACTTACAGTAGTCTTAATTTTTTTTTACTTTGCCATTTTCGTTACTATTGTAGAACCATAATTTGGAACTTATCCTAGCTATCGTGCGTGGTCGTATGTAATGCAATGCCATTTGTTGTTGAACAGCACCGTGAGGCGAGGGGTAACCAGGGTCCCTGAGCGTGGTGCCCGACGAGGCGCGCACCGTGGGAACGTCGGGATATCGCCGGGGTCCTGATGCGCCACGTGCCCCATTGTTCCTCGGCAGCGGAGGCAATATGACTCAGACTGTTCCCGCCCCATATATAAAGCTCGAAAATGGTGTCCAGTGGAATCCCCATACGTATCGCTTTGCCATGTCATATCCTAATCCCTATTTCTCTGGTGAAAGTTACCCGCCAACTAGCCCACACGACGCTCTAGCTTCAACTCCGATTTGGGAGACGATTGAGCGAGAAGAACATCATCAAGGCGGTCATCATCATCAGCAACAGCAACACCCGCAGCAGCAGCAGCAAATTGAAGGGGGAATTACGTCTGAAGGAAGACAGCAACGGCAATCATCTCAACCTCAAGCACCACCGCAAGGCTACCATCAAACTATTCTACTTGAAGACCCGCCACATATGGTTCCAAGTCAGCGGACTGAACACGATCCAAATCCAATTCGACTTCGTCATGTTCCTCAACGTTCTCATCCTGAGAGAAGGTTAGACACCTTTTCTTCTCGTCTGAGTTATCGGGAAGTGACGGCGCGTGTTTTTTTGTGTGATGTAGTACGAGTCCAGTTGGAGGTTCCCTTGTGTCAAGGACTTCGCGTCCTCATGCACAACCTCAACATCCTTATCGACGCCCTCAAAGCGCCGCAGGAGTTGTGGGCGCGAGTGGTAGTGTTGGACCTGGACCACGTCCACCGCAAGTTAGGTTTAACAGAAGCTCTGGACAACCGAGTTCTGCTTTACCTTCGCCTGCGTTACCGTCACCCGCGAGCGCGCCTGGCCGTATGAGTTTTGCTTCCACTACGACGTGAGTTTACGCGTTTTTCTCGTGTCTTTCGCGATATTCACGCGTCGTCGTTCGTTTTTCTTCACTCTAGATCACCTATCGCGCGTACTTTACCTCTTTGGACCAACCCGACCGCGTCGACTTCAGGGTCCGGGTCCGGAACGACCCATAACCCACAACCTCGCCACCACTCAACTTCTTACGGCGACCAGCCTCCACAGCATACCACACTCCTCTCCTCAGACCACGGAACCATATCAAGAACCACCACAAACCCAAACCCCCGGGGCAATCGGCCATGGAAAATCTGCACCGACACCTTATACCAAGTATCCGATATGATGTTGACAATGATGTTTGAATTACCTGGTGTATCCAGGGAGGATGTGAGAGTGACGTTGTCAACGAGTCGATATAATCGTGTGAGGCAACTCACCGTGTCTGGTCATCGGTCGAGACCACAAGCGATGTTGCCTGCATCTTCTGAGGATGGCGCTTTTTTGAATGAAAGGCGTTATGGAGATTTTGAGAGAACGGTTCCGGTTAGACCGGATCTTAAAGTGCGCATTTCTTTCTTTCTTTCCTGCCCTTTTCTTCCCCGTTCTACCCCTTCGTTGTTGCGTGAACGCCCCGTTTGATCTTTATCTCTTTTTTCTCGATCTTTTGTTTTATTTGCTTGATCTCAACGTTCGCCGGCACCCCCTCCGCGCTTCGTCCATTTCATCAAAACATTTCCTCAAACACAAACCTCAACTCTACTGCAAATCCAACTCCAAATCGCGCTTTTTTGGCACTTCGTTGAACCCTGAACTTGAACATATAGCCTGAAGACATTGACGCGTCCATGGACAATGGTGTTTTAACGCTCAAGATATCTCTGGGGGTGCCTGCTGAGTCGGATGATGTACAGGTTGTCCCTGTGCAGTGAATACGTCGTAGTCGTAGTCGTCCGATGATGATGCGGACGTTGAGGCCTGAGTGAGAGCGAGAGAGAAAGAGCGCTGTGTGTCCTTTTCGGCGTCGCGAACATGAAGATGTCGTCCCACCTCAAGCTCAAGTCCACCCCTCGTCAAATATGCGCTCAAGTTGTCACTTTGCATTCGCAAATCGTTGCTTTCAGAATCAAAATATGTTTTATGCACTTATAGGTTTGCTAACTGCACTGCTTTTTGAACTAACCCAAACCACCACTGCTTCTCCCTCCTCCCCAATCAGTCTAAATTACCTTAGCGCCGCCGTATGCTGCGGCTGCTCCTCGTCTTGATCTCTTTTTATTTCTTGGTCTTCATTCCGCCTCGTTTTACTCTCAACTCAACCGTCCCGAACCCCTTTCTTGTATCCGTTCCGCGTTGCCTCCCTCTCTTGGATATCCCCTCCGAATCCCCCTCTCCATCTTCCTTCCGTACCTCACTCTATGGCTACCCTCCCTCCCCTTTGCTTCTCCAAACATATTGCGCCACCTACCAACCCCCGTACATACCCCCACTCCCACTCCCAATACTCAAAGTACAATAATTCTTTTTTTTTTTCCTTTTCGGAAAATACTTAGTGTAGCACAGGCTAGGATCCATCCTAAACTCCCTTCTTCTTTCCTCTTATCAGTGCTTTTCTTCTTGTTTTTTTGTCAAAGCAAATCCCAACATCAAAGGACATATTGTATATCACACTCCCAAGTGCATAGTATTAGTAGGTTGCATATCAATTTTTTTTTGTTTTCTTGCAGTGGGAGTTCGATTAGAGCGTCAACGAAAATATACAGTAAGTCGTACAGTACAGTATATGAACATAGTATCATTATACATGAAGAACGAAGAGAATGCTAATATATACACTACACTACAGTGAGTACTACAATATGCGCAAGAACATATCCCCAAAGATGATAGTTAGTACGAGTCCGTGTCATACAGTAAAATCAAAGCAAGGCAAGACTGTCGAAGTCCGAGGAAAGAAAGAAGCGGACACCCGCAGCAATGATCAATCACCTCCCCGCGCAGCACCTCCATCACTCAACCTCATCCGCAAACGTCACATGCAAACCTGCAAACTTCGGAGGACCCGACTCCGAAGTGGTCGTACTCGCCGTCATCGTATCCTTATCCTTCTCATTCACATACGTCGACGTCGAATTCGACGAATAGTTCCCTTGTCTTGTCCTCCCACCATATTCATACCCACGATGCGGATACGAATATAGGTCACCACCGCTCACAGGATGTGGATATGAATATCCAAGTCGTGGACTTGATGTAGCATATGAAGCATACATCCGGTCATGTTGTACTTCGGTCACTTTTTCGACGTGGATGACAGGTGCAGGGACTTCTAGTCGGGTGTGTTCGGCTAGGACGAAGGAGAATCGGTCGGAGGTGTATTGGAGTGCGGCGGGGTCACCTTCACCCAAGTCGTGGAGGAATGGGTCTCGAGAGAATAGCCATGTTAAGAGCGTGATGACGCTATGTGAAGAATTAGGGTTTGATGAGGGTGGGTGGGTAAGGAGGACGTACTAGGTAAAAGGGAGGATGGGAAGCAGCACGAAGGCGAGGTATGATGGTGAACGATTTTGCCATTGAACAAGTGTTGACGCCAGTAGCAGTGTGGCAAAAGTTATCGTGAATCTACATATATTAACGTTAGGCACGGGTATACACAGGCACGGTAGTAATGAATGCGTACCCATTCGTTGCGATAGTAAGAAGCAAGATTCTGATCGGAGATTCAGCGTTAGTTAGATAGGGCATCCAAAAGCCTTGGTACTTCCATACCGTTTGAGTAATCTGGGTTCGAATTATAAGGATCTAGATGTAATGGAGAGGTGGGGAACGGGACGTACTTTGACGTTGCGGGCCAGTGTCGAGTTTGACGGTATCGAATGATGATAGTAATCATAAGCCCCGTGTTCATTAGATCGTTAACGACGGGTGATAGCTAGAGCCGGGATATTAATATGTGCATTTATTTAAGGAAGAACATCGGGCATACGAAGGATAAGGTCGTCGCAATTCGTGGCAGATGGTATGGTTCTGTCTCTCGTTGTACGAGAACGGCAGTATCTACCACGCGGTCAGCAGTTGCGAAGCCTGACGTTCCAGTAACTTACATATCCTAATGGTAGACGTGGGTATCGAGCATTGGATAAAAGGGGAAAGTGCTTACCATGAGCTGGTCGTATATAGGATTAAGATAGCGACGGATATTGCAATCCATATAGATCGTTTTAGTAGCATATAGCAACGCCAGCTGCGGGGGAATCAGTCTATATGCGCTTCAAAGACCGGAAGTCGTGCGCACCCGTAATATCCTTGCACAACTCCAATGATTAGACCATCAAAAGCGAACATTGCGCTGAACATCGGACTTCGTCCATCCGGATAGGGGGTCGATGAGCTGAACGAACGTGGATCAATTTCAGCGAAAAATTGGAATAAAAATGGAATAAAAAACTTACATCGGACGCCCTGATGTCACTACGAGGTCTGACAGGTTCAAGGCGACATGACATAGTGCCAGGAGGACGACGATGAAAACCAATAACCGATGGGGTGTTTCTGAGCTTGAACGAAAGAGATATGCAACTCCCTGCGAGAGTGCCATCGACCCCACAGCAATGGCGATAAGGCCTCCAATAAGGTAATACGCTAGTCCAAAAGAGTGTCAGCACGGAGCGAGAGGCGCAATACACGAGGATTTTTCAACGCACCGACGCTGCTTGACATGTCGCTGGAGGCTAGAGGTGTTGCAGGCATCGCAGAGGGGATGTCAGGACATGGCTGGGGCCATTAAGACCTTTATCGAGGATGGGGCCATCGAGCCTGCCCATTCCAGTATTGTTTCAGAGGGAAACAATAAGTGAGATCGGATTAGGACAAGTGGGTGACGACGCCCACGACGCAGCCGTAAGCAACCACGGGAATATTCCATGGTCAGTGTTCTGGTCAGAAGACGTTGAGGAGGCACTAAAAAAAGGACCCTGGCGTCGTTGTCGAGGATGATGATGAGCCTGGGTGTGAGGATGTTCACTTGTAAGGCTGCCTTTTGGGAGCTGCGGTCCCGTGGCTTGGTATGATGCCCGTCTTTCCTTGCTTCCATCACCAGCTACGACCTTCCTCGCTTCCTACCACAACCTCCTCTTTCCTTTCCACTTCTTTCGCCTCTTAATTTCCCTTCATCATCCTCACCAAATGGCCAAGGACGACATCCCACAAGTCCCGCCAGAGGTTGTCGACGAAGATGCGCCCGGTCCGCCCATCTCTGTTCCAGATTCGGGCGAAACTGGCGAGGGCGGCAAGCTCAAGATGATCGTCCAACTCGTCAAGAAGTGCTTGGGAGTAAAGGATATCGCATCCATGTACGCCTCCGTGTCCTATTCGAACCCTTCCTCGTCGCTGACCGTGGTTGCCAACTCATACCTGCATACGTACATCAAGGCGGTTGTCACTACCAGCATCTCTCCTAGAACCCGTCCCCAACCTAGAATATTGGAATTACCTCGATAGACCTGATATCTTCGCTGCGTTGAGTGCAGTCCTGTCCTCATCATGACGTTTTTGGCTGATTGGGGTCATCTAGTATTAATGATTCTGATGACCCCTTCGAACGCATGCTTGCAGTGATACGATTCGCATTTACCAAAGATCTCAAGTTCATCGTTCGTCCATTCCTATGTTGCTATCATTATCCGTCATGACGATATCTCTTTCAGAACGGCGGTGTCTGCAAACCCTACAACTCGGTCTTGGGTGAACACTTCCGTGCACACTGGGACGTTCCACCAGTTGCTTATACCGATGACGCCCCCCGAGCCCCTACGCCCCGCATATACACAGCGTCCAACCCCACCGCGACGCCCGAAATCCCCATTCCCTCCCTCGTCTCTGACTCATCGAGCATAAAGAGCGGACGGAGTTCCAAAAGCACACGCAGCGGCCTAAGTCTCCGTTCTAAGGCAAAGACGCCATCTACCGCCGCGACGTCTCTTTTAGAACCCAATCTCGCTGCGCAGATGTCTAATCTTAGCTTGGGAGATGGTATCACCGATATCAACCCACCGGAGAACTTGCGCGTCGTGTTTCTGACGGAACAAGTCTCTCACCACCCACCTATTTCGGCCTTTGTTGCCAGCTGCCCCAGTCGTCATCTCGAGTTATCCGGCATAGATCAAATAGCCGCCAAAGTCTCAGGCACAACGTTGCGCGTCTCTCCTGGCGAATACAATCAGGGACTTTTTATCAAGCTCACTGGTGGACATGGCGAAGGAGAGGTCTACAATGTTACGCATCCCGTTGCTTCCGTCAATGGTATCCTTCGAGGTAGCTTTTATGTTACCGTCGGGGATTCAACCATTATCACCTGCACGGGAGGGCGACCGGGCCGTAAATTCCGGACCATCATGGAGTACAAGGAAGAGGTATGCACGTTCGATATCCTTCGATTTTACCCGATAAGAATGCTGATGGGAACCTGTCGTGTAGTCGTGGTTGGGCAAGGCACACTTCCTCATCGAAGGTGTTGTTCACACGGTTAACGAAGGGGAAACCCAATACGAACAGTGGACGAAGGTCAAGCAAGTCCCGCAGTCCCACGTCGTCGCCGTCTTCGACGGGACATGGCGCGGACATGTTCGATGGCGTCGCGTAGGGTTGGGCTCGTACAAGGCTGCCACGTCGTCCGCGGCCTCTTCCCCAACACCATCTCATACTCCATTACCTGCACCCAGTATGAAGGCCGCAGCCGTATCGAGAGCGGATGTCTCCAACACGGGAGACGGAGAGTATATGACGTTGATCGACTTGAGCAGATTGCAAGTGGTTCCGAAGAGTGTGCGGTCCTTGGAGAAGCAGCTGCCTTACGAAAGTCGAAAGTTGTGGGAGAAGGTCACTGATAAGTTGATTAAGAAGGAGTTTTCAGACGCGACGAAGGAGAAGGTGGTTATAGAACAACGGCAGAGGGATATTGCGGCGGAGAGGAAGCGGTCTGGCGTCGAGTGGGTTATTTTCGTCTTGCTACGTGTTCGTCGTTGCTAACGTTCTCGTTTCCGTAGGTTCGTTCCGCAATACTTCGAGAAGGATATATCAAGTGGGATACCAACATTAACCCCGGAGGGATTGAAAGCTATAGAAGAGGAACTTGCAGAGGAGGTGTCATTTTGCATAGAGGGTTCAGAGGATGCTGAACTTACTTCGTAATGCTATGTGGTTTTCTGCTGTTTGTTTTTTCTTGATTTTGATTTTGATTTTCATGACCTTTTCTTTCACTTACTTGCTTACTTTACTACACCTTTATACTTGCAATGACTTGGTACTCTTATGCAATTATCTTTTTGTTTTTTCTGCTTGGATCCAGCATCATGCTCATGTTCATTCCCATAGTCCTGTTGGTCAATCAATTGTAACAAATTATTATGGTTTGCAGAAGGTTCACTTGTATGTTGTGTGATGCTGTTACACCCTCCTTCTTTCTGTCCACAACAATGAGGAGACATCCGTGCCAAGTCTAGAGAACAAGGGTGTGGTATTATGAGTAGAATTTTTATCAACACTTAAAAGAGAGGCCTACTGTTTGTGATGATAGAATTCACATTCATTGAGAA